>JAYXIM010030890.1:0-198000 GCA_037575425.1 Anastrepha fraterculus
CTTTTGGAACTTTTTGAAAAAAATTTTTGTCTTCTTAATTTGAATTTTTAAATTTCTTAAATTAAAAAAATATGTGTACTAATTTTAAATTGAGCGAGGTTTAAAAATATAATCGTGATTTAAAGAATTTAGAAAATTTATTTTTTTTTAATTATAAAAAAAAATATTTTTGCAATTAATTACTTTTGGAACTTTTTGAAAAAAATGTTTGTCTTCTTAATTTGAATTTTTAAATTTCTTAAATTAAAAAAATATGTGTACTAATTTTAAATTGAGCGAAGTTTAAAAATATAATCGTGATTTAAAGAATTTAGAAATTTTTTTTTTGTTATTATTAAAAAATATGTTTGCAATTAGTTTCTTTTGGAACTTTTTTAAAAAAATGTGTCTTCTTAATTCGAATTTTCAAATTTCTAAAATTAAAAAATATGTGTACTAATTTTAAATTGAAGGAAGTTTAAAAATATAATCGTGATTTAAAGAATTTTTTTTTTTATAGTTTTGCATTTAAATTTTTTTAAGATTTTTTTTTTTTAATTTGAATTTCTTAAATTAAAAAACTATGCATGCTAATTTTAGATTACTACTGGGTAAAAAAAAATATGTTTACAATTTATTATTTTTACCATGTTTTTTATTATTTATTTATGAATTCCGCGAAATTTTTGTATTTAAATTTGTTTTTTTGAGTTTTTCCAAAAGAATTTTGTCGTCTTAATTTGAATTTTTAAATTTCTGAAATTAAAAAAAATATCCTTACTAATTTAAAATTACTATAGAAACACCTTTTGCGCTTTTTTATTAGCTTAAACTTACATATAACGTTTTCACTTACGAACTTCATTTATTCTTTTTTCAGTGAGTTGAAAAACTCATTTCGCCCAAAGTATGGAATTGACCCGTGAAAATTTTTGTGCGATCATTTAGTACGATTTTCGAGGTGAATTATTGAGACAGAATTCCATTGATCTACCTACTTCGATTTTAGCGCTGAGGCACCACATGGCCACTGCAAAAAGCTGGTACAACGTGCTCCAACATGGCCGTCGAGCCTTGCAAGATGAATTTCATGAATGTCGACCAAAAACGATTGTTCTATCGGATGAAATCGATGCTGTGCGTCAATCGAGAATGCAAAATCCTCATGGGGCAAATCGCGAGATAGAGGCATCCTTGAGAATTAGTGGGACCAGCTATACATTCAATGTTTCATGAACATTTGGTCATCAAGAAGATTTGCCCTCTATAGGGCATAATTTGGCAATTGCCCAAAACGTACGCGAGTCAACTGGTGTAAAAAAATGTTGAAGAATTTCAGCCGCGTTGGCTCAAACCTCCTTTATGACATCGTAACAGGCAAAAAAACCTGAGTCTAAGCATCTTAGCTGAAAATAAAACAGCAATCGAGAGTATGAGTGTTACAAAACGAGCTCAGTTCAAAAAATTTGTGCGCGGAAGAAGCCACTCAAAGAAAATAGTCGCCTATTTTTTCAGAAAATTTGGCCATATCGGAGTTATCACAGTCATTTGCTTACTAGCAGCTTTCAGAGAATTAAGGAGAACCTATCGCCAAAATCGAATCATCCTTCACCAAGTCAATGCGAGCTCTCACATTTTGGCTCACACAAGAGAGTTTTTGAGCACTCAAAAGGTAGAATCAATGGGTCATACGCCTTACAGCCCTTACTAATTGGGCACCTAACTATTTCATTTTGCTCCTGAACTTCCTGAACATCTAAAAGAAGTCAACTTTTTCAACGCCTGAAGCAGCTGTTGAAGCCTTTAAACGACTCGCGTTGGAGGCATCCACTTCTGAGTGGCCGAAGAGCTTTAAAAATTAGTTCAAGCGAAGGCAGAAATGTATCGACTGTCAAAGAAAATATTTTGAAAAATAATAAAGTCATTGTCATTATTACTTTACTGTGTTTTACAATGACGATTTGGCACAAAATACTTAAATTAAAATTTTATTTTTTTTTAGTCAAGCTGTAATTTTATTTAAAAATTCTACTATATTCCCATGAATATGACTAAAAAAAAATAAAATTTTAGCTTGACTGTAAAAAACAAATTATCTTATAGGAATAAAACTATTTTATAAGAATATTTTGTTTACGGTCAAGCTAAAATTTTATTTCTTCAGTATAAAAATTAAAAAAAAAATTTGATTTTATTTTTTTTGAATAAAATTACAGCTTGACTAAAACAAAAATAAAATTTTAATTTAAGTATTTTGTGCCAAGTCGTCATTGTAAAACCAAAAAAAAATTAATTTAGTACACAAATTTTTATTTTATTTTATTTTTTAGTATAAAATTAAATTTTTTTATAATAAAATTATTTTATTTTTATTTATTTTAATTGCCCATTTAAATTCTTTTATCTTTGCTATTAAAAAACCGCAAATTTTCAAAATATTTTTAATAAATTCCAAAATAAGTTTGAGGTTGTTTAATTACAGGTTAAATTGTCAAACTTTTTATCAAAAATTCGAGCCAAATTTTTGCACATTTTAATTTTTTCTTGCATTACAAATGCAAAAATATTAATTTTAAAAAGTTTCCAATTTTTGTTAATAAATTCAAAATATGTTGCCATTAAAGTATTTAAATTGTTTCTTATTAAAATAAAATTTTATTATTTTGTTAATTAAAATGTATTTGCACATACATATACAAAGTCGTTCTTAATTTCTTTTTTCTAAACTTAAATTTTTAAACTTCCGATTTAAAATTTCCTTTTTCTTTAAAAATCATATTTCATCACGTTTTTATTTTAATATTTTTGCCCATAACATTAAAACAAAAAAAGTTTGAAAAATACCAAATTCAAAGCAAAAGTACTAAAAAATGTTCACATATTAATGCCTTCCAAAAAATGAGAACGAATAAGAACTTTAGCTACAGTTCCTTTTATTTTGTTAAACATCTATTAATCATTGCAAAGTGTTACATTTCGTGTAATTAGTTTTAATTACATCACTCCGAATATTTCCCCCGCTAACTTCCATCTTAAAAGCTAAAAAACTACTCGTAAACTCCCCCTTGGATAGCCCCCAAACTCAACCTATTTCAATTTCCATTTGTTGCTATTTTTAATACATTTTTGAATTTATTTTTACGTCAACCTTGAAACACTTCTAAGCCGCTTTTTTGATTAACACACAACGATAAAAAAAACAACAAAGACTGGTAAAATAGAAAAATAGTGTCATAGCGAGAAGTAGAAAATACAAAAACCCGTTCGCTGCCGGCGATCTGACGCTCGTAATCTAGGAGACACCCGGCCAGCCGACGACGCTAGGCATGGCAAGTGGCGTACGGCATACACACATGCATACATCCATATGTACGAATGTGTATGATATATGAATTTGAATAAATAAATGCATTTAAAAATATGCGTTTGCCAGCGCACTACTTTGCCGTTTGTAATTTACGCTCGACTGAAATTAATTTGCATAAATTGAAAAAAATTTACATACGAAGGCATCCATAAAAAGCCAGCAACGACAGCGGGCAATTAATTTGAAAAATGAAAAAATTCAAAACTAAATTACATACATATGTATGTGTGCTTGTGTGTGTGGTGTATGCAGGAATGTGTGTGAACAAATTTTTAAAATAAAATAATAATGCATGTGAATGCAGGCTTGTGAAAAAATGCAAGTTTCTGCTGGCAAACAAATTCGCGTTGAAACTGCAGCGTGCAAGCGCAATAGTAAAGAGATCATGAAGTGTATTGCATTAATTTATTATTAATTTGAACTTATGAATTGGGTTCAATTGAATGTTCCTTGAAATGTATGCGCTGAGAAGAGCATGAAATGAAATGAAATAAAATAAAAAATAAAATAACAAAAATAAAATAAAATAAAATAAAATAAAATAAAATAAAATAAAATAAAATAAAATAAAATAAAATAAAATAAAAATAAAATAAAAAATAAAATAAAATAAAAACCAAATAAAGCAAAATAAGGCTGAAACAAAAATTTTTAAACTTTAAAACCAAAAAAAAATTTTAAATTTAAAAATTACAAAGGCTAAAAAATATAAAATACAAATTTTAAATCAAAAATGAAGAACAAGTTTGCAAAGTTGAAAAATTAAATATTAAAAATTAAATAATAAAAATAAAATTAAAAATTGAAGAACCAAGAATATGAAATTTAAAAATTAAAATTTAAATATTGAAATTTAAAATTTAGGCAAATTGAAGGACTAAAAATTATAAAATTAAAAAATAAAATTTAAAAATTAAGAAATGCGAGTTCTATTAATTGGAGGTCTAAAAATTTTGAATTTAAAAATTAAGATTTAAAAAATAAAATTTAAAAGTGCAAAACTACAAATTATATGAAACAAAAGATTAAAAATTTTAAAAATAAATATATAAAATAAATTTGTAAGCTAAAAATTTCAAACAAAAGTTAAGAAATTAAAGTTTAGTATTAAAAATTAGAATGAAAAAATTGGAAAATAAGTTATTGGAAAAAACTTTAAAGTTAAAAGCTAAAAATTATAAATTTAAGAATTCAAAATTAAATATTAAATATTAAAATGTAAGTATTGCAAATTACATATAAATAATTAAAAATTAAAAAAAAAGCCTTTAAAGGTTAAAAATTACAAATTAAACTCAGAGTAAAACGCATAAAAAATAAACGATTAAAAAATTTCACTCGCGAAATATTAACACTTAAAACTTAGCTAATAAAATTTTAAATTTAAATTATTAATAAATACAATTTACAAGTGAAAAATTTAATAAATAAATATAAACATTTAAAAATTAAATCCACAAAAATTAAATTATTATTTATTGCGAAGTAAGAGCTAAGTAAGGTCTGGAACGTATGGCGGAGAAACACATTAGGACTAGGGAGCTAAGCCGGAACCCTCTCAATGTCAGACAGCATGCTTGTCAAAGTGGGAAATCTTGCGAATCGGCCCTGCACGAGTGCGTCTGCATAATCGAAAACGGGATGAAAACAAGAGAGTACACTCTTGGTGTGTTTGTGGACATTGAAGGAGCTTTTGACAATGCTATCTTTGACCCTATGTGCTCTTCTATCAGAAGTTATGGAGTAGAAGAAATAATTGTCAGATTCACTCAATGCTATCCAAAAGACTGCTTACCGTGGATAGAGAAAGCGATGAAACAGTCAAGGTTGAGGTTAAGAAGGGTTGCCCACAAAGCGGTGTACTCTCTCCCCTACTTTGGTGGTTTGTTGTGGACTCTCTTCTTAATGATCTGCAAGAAATTGGACACATCCAAGCCTACGTGGACGATGTATGCAAATTAATCTCAGGACGGTCACTTCAAGTTATATGCAAAAAAATGCTGGTAGCTCTAAATAAGATTGAGCATTGGTGCGAATTGCATGGCCTTTCGGTGAATAATATAAAAAGTACCTTAGTGCTTTTCACAAGGAAACGCAATATGGAAGGCTTATTACCACCTACATTGAAAGGGGTAACACTGCAACTGTCTTCTGAGGTTAAATATTTAGGAGTAATCCTAGATAGTAAGCTTACCTGGAAGAAGCACATTGAGCAGAAGGTCTCTCGAACACTAAAAGTCTTCTGGCAGCGTAAGGAAGCCTTTGGCAAGACATAGAGTCTAAGACCGGCTATCGTACACTGGTTGTACATCACCCTAATTAGAATCATTATTACATACGCCTCTGTAGTATGGTGGAAAGCTGCAATGGTTAATTCCAGAGCAAAGCCCCTAAACGGGCTACAGAGAAGTGTGTGCTTGGGTATCACAGGTGGCATGAGTACGACATCTGGTGATGCCCTTAATGCCATTCTGAACTTGCAACTTCTAGACCTTCAAATTCGAAAAGAAGCGATGAAGGCGGCGTACAGGATCAAGTTAAACGGAGTCTGGGGAAATGAAGATATACCAACAGTTGTCGGAGCGGTCCACATTGTTCCCTATGCCAATCGGGTGCCTGTCGTTAGCTTCAGTAGGAAGTATGATGTTGGGTGCCTTGATATTGTGGTATTACAGGGAACGGGTTGGCTATTAAACTAGCTAATGAAGGCTCTGCAACTATACCACTAGGTCCTGAACCCTTTCTAGGTGTCAATTTTGCATCGATTCAACTATGCATTGACGAGCTCATGAGGTCTGCCAAGCCTAAAACTCAGCAGAAAGGACCTGAGAATACTGGTGGGTGTAATCACAGAGAACAACGCCTGTGGCCAGCATATGGCTGCCATGGGGGTCTTCGACAGTCCGATAGGCCTATCTTGTCTTGAGGTTGACGACACTGCAGAGCATTTTCTCTTTAGCTGTCCGGCGTTTTCCAAAATCAGACTTAAGATATTGGCGGTGCGATGTACTGAGAATGGATAACAATCATACTCTTCCTCTTCCGGATCTCTTAAGAATCATCAATGAATTCAAACGATTCGCAGAAGAGCGACCTCAAACCAATTTTTCAGTCTTACCATCTATACCGTATCTATCCTGTCTCTCTAGTGTAGTACAATGGTGCTTGGGTTTGTCCAACCATTCACAAATCTAATCTAATCTAATCTAAGAGCTAAATTTTAAGAGATCTACTAGCTGAGTTCTGTTTCTAATTTATGTGGATTTGCATTAAGTCACTTGGATCAAAATCCAGAAATAAAGTTGTATTATGCTGCATCCCAGGTAATACTTGAACGCGAAAGTTAAACATAAAAGTATTTGTATATTCTGTAACAGCCAACTTACTACTCTGGCCCTTAATTCAGTCAAGAGCACCAAAAATGGTGAGAAATTCTTTAAAAGTGTCGCAGAATGTTACCCTCACGCGGGCAGTGGTTTTGTGAATCTAAGCCGACTGTCCTTTACACTCGAAAAACTAGTTCCAATTTGCTTCCTTCCAAAGGCTTCTAAGAGCAACTTTCCTCTCGAAGCAACTAAGCAACATCAATCCTTTGACTTGGAAGAATTTTGTTATTTTTTTTATAGAAAAAGGCATCTCAGAATGATGCCAAAGCTCCCGATCTCACAAAGCTTGGTGTCGCTGAAATATCATTGTTAGCTAAACTCTAGTTTCTTCAGCTTTCCTATGCACTGCTTTTCTTTCCTTTTCTTTCCAAAGTTCGGTTACCTTTTTTCTGGTAACACATTTTGACAATTCTCATTCCAAATGTCTTTGCCACATTCTCATCCACTCAACATTGAAGCCGCTGACTTCTTTCCATCACTCATTGCCTTCATGGTCACTTAAAGCTGGCACTTGGTTTATGGCTTGGTTTTATTTTCTTCCCTGCTTATTTACCAACAATTAAAGGTATTAAATAGCAACATTTTTCTTCAAAGAAACAAACACAAAAACAAAAAATGTTGCAAACATAAACCACGTTTATTAAAGTGTGTCCATTAAACAAAGCTTCTATTTACCGCCAACTGTGTTGACTCGGCACAGTCGAAGCGGCTGTTTAGAGCCAAATTGTCTAGCGATGAGCAAATGCGCTGAAAAATGCTTTTAACTGTTTTCTTCAGAGTAATCAATGCGGCGATTGTTTGCGTTGTGTGCGTATATATGTATGTACGTTTGTGTAGTTGTTCTTGGATATTTTTTTGTTTGCATTTTTATTGTGGCTGATCTTTTCATTAGTGTTTTGACGGTTGAGTTTTACTGAAATTTTTGACGGCCTCAAAAGCAGACTCGAATTTTTTTGGGTTTTTCTTTATTTAATTTTCAGTTTTACATTTTTAATTTTTTTTTTCAGTTTAAAATTTAAAATTGTATGTTTTAAGTTTTAGAATATGTAAAGTTAAAATTTTTTAGTTTTTGTCTTGGGTTTTGAGTATTTAATTTTGATTTTTTTTTTTAATTCTTAATTTTTATGTAAACTTTCAATTTTTTGCTTTTAATATTTAGTTTTTGATTTTTAATTTTATTCTTTAGTTTTTTAATTTTTATTTATTATTTTTATTGCTAATTTTTAATGTTTAATTTTAATCTTACAATTAAATTAATTTACAATTTCCAATGTTAGGTCATAATTGAATATTTTTATTTTATTTTTAAAGCTAATTTATAATTGAAAATTAGTATAAATTTAATTTAATTTCAAGAATAATAGAACACAAGATTGCGCCCTTTGGAAAGAATTTTTGGGAGTAATTTTTGCGTGACGTCACACTGTTGCAGTTTCGTGAGAGAAATGCGAACAACAACAACGCAAAAAGAAGAGGGAATTCTAAGCAACACACGAATAAAATGCAAAATTGTGACGTCACACACACAGCCATTCTATCAAATTCACTCTGAACGAAAGAGCTGTATGAAATGTTCGCCACCTTTGTACAGGGTGCGCTATGTCGGTATGTAAACGATGAATAACTTTGTCATTTACCAATCAATCGACTTCAACATACATGTTTTCGATACGTCAATTCATGCAATTTCAACCATGGATCGCTTTACACCGAATCAACGCGCGAAGCCAACAGTGTCGTATCGTCGTCGCGCTCAGCATGTTGGCGTCAGTGAAACCACAATGCGGCGCTTTTTAAAGGATGATTTAAATTTGTTTCCGTATAAAGTGCAATTGACACAAAGAATATTGCCGACAGACCATTCACGTCGCTTGGAATATGGCCAAACAGTCGCTCGAATGGTTGGCACTGAACCCAATTTTTGGAAGCAAATTTTAATGACAGACGAGGTACATTTGAACCTCTCTGGCAGCGTGAATAAAAAAATTGCCGCACATTCGGGGAACTGAGAATCCACACGAGATCCATGAAATGCAATTGCATGACCGGAAAAAGTAACTCTTTGGGCCGGCATTTGCGCCGAAACCATCATTGGGCCATATTTTTTACCGAGAAAACGAAACGGCCAATGGAAACTGATATCAATGGATATTGGCTCGTTATGTCTGCCCGCAAATGCGTGAGAAAGGCTTAGACGGTTACGGGTTTCAACAAGACGGTGCGTCATGCCATACTGCGAATGCAACAATTGAATTTCTGGAACAAAAATTCCATGGACGTCTAGTGTCAAAAAGAGGCGACATCGCTCACCTGATTTAACACCCCCGACCTTCTTTTTGTGGGGTTATCAGAAAAGTAAGGTTTACGCCAACAAGCCGCAGACTATTGACTAGCTTAAGGCAAACATTCGTGACGTAAAAACTATAAAACCCGAAATGCTTGACAAGGTGATGACAAACGCCGAAAAAAAGATCGCAGTTTGTGACTGATATTGTATATTATTAAAAAAATCTTTTTAAAAATTTGTAAATAACCAAACCAAATAAAAATACCTCACTTATACAAATAAGTTTTTTTTTCAAAGTTATTCAATATTTTCATACCGACATGAAAGATGGCGCACCCTCTACAATGTGACTCAATTCCACTATACTTGAACCTTGAGCCATCGCTAAAAACGGCAGTGAACCACAGGTCTCGTAGCATTTCCCACCATCAAATGCGTTTTGGAGCCCGGTCGCCGATATTTTCCAGAAACTCATGTGAAATAACTGACATTAAGTTGAAATTAAATTACGCCGTTAGTCTACAGGCGACGACTCAACCAACTAACATTTCCCATTATTCGTTGCATCC
Source organism: Anastrepha fraterculus (assembly GCA_037575425.1). NCBI lineage: Eukaryota > Metazoa > Arthropoda > Insecta > Diptera > Tephritidae > Anastrepha > Anastrepha fraterculus. The sequence goes on from JAYXIM010030890.1 coordinate 9,589, forward strand.
CAATATGTGAAATATTACGTTTTGCAACTAAGCAAAGCATACACAAAAAAACGCAAAAAAAAACGTTTCCCAACACTGTCATCAGCATTCGATAATTCTATTAGAATAATTTGTCATTTCGCACGTCAACTTTGAGTACAGATTCCCAAGCAAAATAGCGAATAAAGTGTTAAAAAAAGTTAAATTCTCATACTTACCAATACAAATGAAAAAGAAGCAAGAACTTGGTAGTACTACAGGTGCATTGCTAGCTGACGAACTGCAGCCAACGGTAGCACCAGCATCAGCACCAGCGCCAGCACCAGAAAAACTGTAATTTTTACACTTTTCTTTGTTTATCACTTCGTTTCGCTTTCGTGCGCGCACAAACAATTTTGCTTTTGCCAGTAATACTATTGTTGCACTTATTTGTTGTTGTTGTTATTGTGAGTTTTTTTCTTTGTGTTTGTGGCTATTGTGTTGCTGAGTTTAAATGCAAATTGCAAATCAGAAAATCGAAGCCGCAATTAAAACGTCAACTAATGACAGTTGAGGTTGAGCTGATGGTGGCGACGGCGGTGACGGTGACGTCGAAAAGCGACGCACTTGGAAGTACCGCTGGTTGGGTTGAGTTGTGTTGAGTTTTGGCGAGTTACAAAAGAGTAGGCAATAAAGTGTTGTTGTTGTGTATGCACTTATGGGCCTAACCCGACAAGCGAAGCTTTACCGCCGCGGGATCGTTGCTACTCAGCGGTTTGGAAAATGGTCAGCTGGGCGTGGCAACACACCCTGTAGGGGTAATAATTATGGGGAAGGGGAAAATGGGAGAATTTTTCGACGCGCTGTTATTAGTGTTGACGTTGCTGTTGTTGTTGTTGCTATTGCTGCTACTTTGCACTCGATTGCAACGCTGTCGTGCCAAAGCAAATTAACTGTCAATGCGACAAAGTGCAGTTAGCATGCAAATGCTGCTGCTGTTAATGTTGTTGTTGTTGTTGTTGCTAAAGTAGTTGTTCTTATTCAAAAACGCTTGCTTTACAGCCATTTGCTTGCTTCACCCGTCACAACTGTCACTTTTTTTGCAAATTTTTTATGGTTTACCTTTTTTGCACACACTTTTCTAGCTGCCACTGATTTTGTGTGTGTGTGCGTGTTTTTTTTCTGTTGGTGTTTTTTTGTTTCTTTGCTTTACTGCACTTAACTTCGTTCTCTTCTCGCACCTTTTTCGACGCTTACTGCTGCTCAAGCACAAAAAAAAGTTGGTAAAGGGTAAAACAAAAACGTTAAAAAATGCAGTTAAATGCTTTGCATTGTTTTGCTCAAGAATTCTGCGCTTCGTTTGGTCTTCTTCTTTTTTTCTGCGTACTGGCGTTTGTTGTTGTTGCAGTTATTGGTGTTTTTACTGTGCTCATTAATATTTCCTTCAGTGTGCTTTCATTGTTGTTGTTGTTATTTTAAATTCTCGATTTCCGCTTACATTAGCGCGTACACATATATACAAGCGCACGCACTGTGAGCGACAAAAAGCGCAACGACCACAACAAATTGCCAATTGACTGTTGTAAAATTTTTGTTTTTGTGTTAAACGATTTTTTTTGTTTTTTTTTTTTTGATGTTTCAGATTTTCTTTATTTCATTTTGGGCAGTGATTTCCGCTCATTATACGCCTCACTGTACGTGTTTGTATGTACTTTTATATATGCGCATTTGTGTTTGTAGGTAAAACGGTTGAATGAGTCCGAAAATGGTGCGCTGTTGGTGGCACAAATATTTTTGTGGTCACTCAAAGAATTTTATTTTACTAACTTCGGGCTGTTGTGTAAATATGCAATTGGCCCTCTAGTTATGAGTTTTGTGGATTTTGAAAAAAAAAAAAAACAACTTAAGGCGACTTAGCACCTTCGAGCAGCCAAGCCCAGAAATTATGCACTGCAATGCAACATTTAAGCTGCTACACCTTCATAAACCTTATTTCAGAACTCAGTTTAATAGAAGTTGCAGAAAAGAATTTCATTTTTTTCTTTTGAAGTTCACAATTTATTGGCCTAACCCCAAAATCACGTTGCTTGCAGGAAATGTAATGACCCGCGCAAAAAGGCAAGCTTGGAGCATCTCCTATGCTGCTATTCGGGTCTCTTTCTCTCTCTCTCTCTCTCTCTCTCTAGACTATGCTTTCCGGATGCTCCCAATTTTGAAACACTAAAATGTCTCGCTGAACTGGGGCTTGAGTGACTCCTATGCGCATCTTGAGTGCTGCATATTTTCGCTAAAAAAAGTACTCTAATCTGGTATCGCTATGGACGAAAATGGTTTCTATGTAGCTTCGGCCAGCCAGTATAACCTAACCTAACCTCTCAATTTGCTAAGTGAGATGAGATGATTTTGCCAAAAAACCAAAGAACTATTTTGCTACAGATTTGGAATTAAGCTGGGATTTGTTGAGCAGTTGAATAAACTTGAATTTGGTATGGGATTGTGGATGGCCGAAAATTTTACTCAGGCAATATCGCTCATTGTGCGAAAGGTCTAGAGAGAGGGTTTAAAGGAAAGGAAGAGACAGGTGGCGCAGAAATTAATTCCTCTTCTGCAAACTTCCCAAGTATTTTGAAGAATTCCAGCAGTTTGAAAGAGAGGGAAAGAGAATACAGCTCATCCAATCTCAATGCATCCCAACCAAAAATATCCCCCAAACAAGATGTACACAGTGGATCTTCGATGTTGTAAACTTGAGCTTAAGTGTGTACCGATATACTGAGCTGTTTAGCGTAAAGAACTAGCCACGGAAGCCTTACTCGTAAAAGAGACTTGAGCTCATTAAAGACCTAGGTTCGGCCGCCTTAGCCGAATGGATTAGTGCGTGACTACCATTCGGAAGTGCACAGGCCCGAATCTCCGGGTATTACACATCAAATAATCAAAAAAGTTTTTTTCTAGTAGCGCTCGCCCCTCGGTTGGCAATGGTAAGTTTCCGATCGTATTTCTGAAATAAAAAAGCTCCTCAAAAAACCAACTTCAGGAAACGACTTGTCATTCGGAGTCGGAAAAGACCCACAAGCTCCGAAGACTATTGACGCAGTTCAGGCGCCTGCTTCCCAAATAATCCAAGAAGAGAAGTAGCGAAATGCTAACTCAGATTGATTGGAATGGAATGAAGTATTGCAGAAATTCTATAGACTCAAATCAAGTTCACAATTTGGGTGGTGGGTAACCTCAGTTGAAACAAAGTACCCCGTGAAGAGATCTACAAGCTGCGAAGACTATCGACACAGTTCAGACGCCTGATTTCCGAATAGTCCAAGAAGAGAGGTAGCGAATTGCAAACTCCGATTGAGGGGAATGAAACGGAGTTTTGCAGAGATTCTATAGACGCAAATCAAGATCACAATCTTGAAAATCCCAAACCCACCCTAACTACCATCTGTTAAGATGACGACAACATTAAGGTGACGTATTTTCTAGTCAAACTCGCTGATAATAGCCAAAGTATAACCTCTAGTCAAAAAAAGTTTTCTAAGTGTTAAAAATATGTCTGAGAAGTTTGAAGAAAGTTGATGAAACCAGCAATTGTGTGCAATCTTCCATTTCCTCTGTGAATATCCTGCCCTATGGAAGAACAGAATGTTAACCCTGGGCAAACCGCTGTTCGAAAGTCTCGAACAACTGTTTGGCTTAGATGTCAACAGCCTAAAGGCCTAAACCGCACAGACGGGATATAGTCTCGCTGTAAATAACTGTTAAACAAGTTGGTATTGAGGATCTGGCAACAAAATGGTGCGGAAGCGCTAGTTGTATTCTTGGTGAATCGCCACTCTAACCAACCAACCAAGCAACTGTGTACTATATTCTTAACCTATTCATACTTTCTCCGCACTTTAAGGCACCTATATAAGTAGGAGACTACTGATCCTGAGTATTCAGAAAGCCCACAGCTTTTTTCTGGTTACTTCAAATCCAATTTTATTAAGTTTTTTATAGAAATTTCTTTAATTTCCGTTTTTAAATTTGTAATTTCATAGTTTATTAAAAAACTACTAAAACTTTGAGTAGAGGAACCCTTAAACTGGTTTTTAAAATTTTCTCATCACTGAAAACCTCTGATGGCAGCTTATTTTATCTTATTCCTTTTCAATTCGGAAAAAGTGATGTCGAAAGTCATCCAATGTTATCGGGAGTTTGGGGCGAGCATATTCGCCATTGCTCACTTAGTTCTGTGTTCGAAGCTTTAAGAGTTGGTAGTTGTGGAGTCGAAGATAGGAAACGGACTCCCAGAGGAAAACAGATAGGAAGAATAAGAATTTATAAATACTCCTCAGTGATAATCCATCTCAAACGTAAAGACATCCCGCAGAAAAGTTGGAAGTGATACAAGCAGCAATTCCAAAGCGTCTGAATATATTCTGACTTAAAAAAAGCAAGGAAGCAGGCTGCCAACTGAGTTGAAATCTCTCGACTTCAAAACACGACTTTATATGTCAAAAATGCTTCTTGAACGCCGCAAAGAAATGTTTTTGCATCGAAAGGTGGCTAGGCACAGAAGATTGGATCCACTAATGACAGCCCCTAAAAGATTTAATTATTTGTGAAATCCGAAGCCGAATATTCATGGTGGAAAGGAGTTGTTGTGCTGCTGCTGAGACCATTTCATAGCATGGGTCCAGACACGAACGTATAACTTTCCATCATGACAATGCGCGACAACAGGTCAAAAGGCCGTTTAAAAAGACTATGAATGGGAAGTCTTAACAGTTTTTAATTTTTTGGTAGTTTTAATATTTCACCTCGGCGTGTATTTCTGCCATGAAAGAGCTCCTCATAAAAATATCTGCCGTTCGGAGTCGGCTTGAAACTGTAGGTCCCTCCATTTGTGGAACAACATCAACACGCACACCACAAATAGGAGGAGGAGCTCGGCCAAACACCTAACAGAAGTGTACGCGCCAATTATTTTTTTTTTTTTAATATTTCATAAAGTTTCACTCCATTTCTTTAAGTTTTTTTCAATAATCGATTTAGATTGTTTTTTTTTTTTAAATAAATGTCTGCTTATATTATTATTATTATTACTTATTTTTGTAAATTATTTTTTTATAACAATTATTATATATCCTATAAACTCCAAAATTTTTTACTTATGCTTTTTCAGTTTTTATTAAAATGGAGTTTCTTATCCTTTTTCAATATTTTTTCATTCATTCATTGTCTGTTGTCTTTAGCCAATAATCCATTTTTTTAATCATTCTAATATTTGTTAAAATTTTAAAATTATAATTTTTAGATATTAAAGGAGTGTCAGATAATTTTTTTTATTATAAGTTATTATTTTAATTTTTATTATAATTATTTCAAGATATTTTAAAAACACATTTTAAATTCAAACAAATTTAAAATTTTTTGCTATTTTTAAGAATTATATTTTTTACGAAATTGGAAATTTTTGGGCCGATATCTTGCGATTTTGCTAAAATTTTGAAATTATAATTTTTGGGTATTAAAAAATAATTCCGGACAATTTTTGTAGTTTTTTATGTTTATTGTACTTTTAAATTTTATATTTTTTTATTTTAAACTATTATTATTATTTTTCGTATTTGTTTTTTTAATTTATTTTACCCGCCATTGCCTTTTGTTATAAGTAATAACAGCAATTTTTCAAAATTATTAAATATAAATAAATATTATTTGAAATTTTATTATTATTATTATTATTTTTTAATATATATTTTTTTAATATTTTTTATATCTTTTATTAAACAAAAAATGTTTCGACTGGCCATCAGAATTTTAAATTTTTTTATGATATTAATATTCTAAAAAAAATTTGTTGTAGTAAAATTTTTATTTCAAAACCAGAAAGAGAAGTGTGTGCCAAACGCAGGTTTCTTTTTGAATCTCATGTTACTTTCACACTGAAAGCTTTTGAGCGCTAATAAAAATGACAAAAACTCAGCGTCATCTCTCCACGGCACGAAATGGCTCACTTTACGTTTGAGCGTCGTTTCAAAATATTGAAGACTTACTTGGCACTACAACCGTATATCGGTTTTGGTCGACCAAACTAAGAACTGCTATATTTTTCAAGCTATCAGTTAAGCTAGAAAACGAAATTGTTGCATCTGGTGAGCGTTAAACCCCCACCGATGAACTCAGAAGCCATCTGATGGATGATCTATATGCCGGTTATTATTATTATTATTACATTAACCCCATTAGCATTTTTGTGACGTTCAATTAGGTATCGGAGTTCTATGCATAAACTAGAAGCGATGCAGGCTCTTACGCTATTCTTCTCTTCTTCTTCCTCTCTCCATCTTTATAAGACGGAGCTAAAAGTTGCCAGTATGGTTCTGGAAAATTATGCTGATAGGAAGAGCAATTGCAGAACTAGCCCAGGCAGCCATTTGAGTGAAGTTAGATGAAGTTAGATTTTACAATTAATTGATGGATCTACCCTTTCTAATAAAACAGAAATCAGTTCAGAAATATTGGATCGATCTTTTTTCAAAGAATGTTTAAAAGAAACCAACCTAAAGAAACCTAAATATGCCTCTTTTACTTCTACATTTTTATTTATGTTTCTCATTTTTATTTTAAATATTAATTTTCATTTTAATTTTTGTCTGTACTTTTATTTACATTTAAATTTTTACCTTTATTTTTTTACTTTTATTTTTATAATTTTTTTTTTCAATTTTGGTTTTCAAAGAAACCAACCTAAAGAAACCTAAATATGCCTCTTTTACTATTACATTTTTATTATGTCTCTCATTTTTCATTATGTTTCTCATTTTTATTTTAAAAATTAATTTTCATTTTAATTTTTGTCTGTACTTTTATTTACATTTAAATTTTTGTCTTTATTTTTATATTTTTTTTTTTTAATTTTATTTTTATTAAATTTTATTTTTTTACAATTTTTTTTACTTTTATTTTTATATAGTTTTTTCAATTTTGGTTTTAAAAGAAACCAACCTAAAGAAACCTAAATATGCCTCTTTTACTATTACATTTTTATTATGTCCCTCATTTTTTATTATGTTTCTCATTTTTTTTAATATTAATTTTCATTTGAATTTTTGTCTTTACTTTTATTTACATTTAAATTTTTATCTTTATTTTATTAATTTTTTCTCAATTCTATTATTACATTTTTTTAAATTTATTATTATTAATTTTTTTTGCTGTATTTTTATTTTATTTTATTTTTATAAATTTTTTTTTTTTGTTTTATTATTATGGATTTTTTTTTATTTTTGATTTATTAACATTTTTTAAATTTTTTTTATCAACATTGTTTTTTATTTAATTTGTTTTTTATTCGAAACTTTTTTTATTAAAATCCAGCCATTCACCGCTTTTTACGCTTTTTCAGTATTAAAAGCGAGCTATTAAAAAAATTTTAAACACCAAAAAGCCACTTCGCACTATTGTATTAAAAATGTTGACGTTTTTCGCGCTTAAACACAGCTGCATTTCTTGGCTGCTTTGTTTTGTAAATGTTTTTGTTTTTCTTTTCTCTACTTTTGAATTCCTGGTTTTTTTGGTTTTTGTTAATTATTTTTTTTTTTATGTGCTTTGTTTTACTTATTTTTGGTTTCCTTGTTTTTGTTTTTGTTTTTTTTTTTTGCACCAAAACTTTTATTTACCTCAAATTCGCGCTCATAAAATGTGTAACTTCACAAAGAGAAGCACACAAAACCTCACCAGCGATCGTCGCCAAACGCAACGCGTCCGGGTCATTCGCTTTGCATATGAAACTCTACACACTCATACATACAAGGATTTTCGAAAATCCAAAATTAAAACTTTTTAACAACCGCCAGCGCGCAGAAAATCAGGAAAGTCATAAAAATTTTGCCAAAAGAATATTTGCTACCAACCGAGCGAGCGCAACCGGCCAACTGGCTCCTCCGTTTCACTGACTGACTGATTGTCAAGTTGACTGACATGCCATTGCCGCTGCTGGTTAAGTTATTTGTTTATTTGACTTCACTCGCATGCGCATTCGCCCATATCTATGCTCATAAACTCACACACGCAAACATATGAAGGCGCATAAAAAATATTTACATACAGCGAACATCAAACAATTAACAACAAAAAACACGAAACATGAAAAAACACCGCTACGTAAAAATTACACCGAAACGTTGTCCGTCATTTCGGCCAACACCGCCGGAAACTGAATGTGAACTGCACTTGGCGGCGCGTTGCGTTATGGCCGAGAGTGGCTGTGTGCGCGTCAAGTGTTCTCAGCGTACATCCAAGCATTCTCATACAATTGGGCAACTGTGGGCAACTGTGTGTGTGTGTGTGCGAAAGTGTTGGTGTTTCGTATTTTCCAAAGCGTTCGTATATGCTTGCGTCAGCGAACGCAACGCAGCGGCAATGAAATTCATTCAAAACAAAAAATTTGGAAAAAAATACTTGCTTGCTTTTGTTTTTATTTAGCTGCTTTTGTTGGTCTTTTTCTACTTTTTTCGCTAGCAATACTCGCACCTTAGCCCCTTCGTGTTATTGTTCCTGCATTCTTATGCTGTGCTTGTTGTTAGTGCTGTGCATTGCAATGCAACGTTGCGTTTTCAACGCGACTTTTTTTGTTTTTTTTTTTTGTAATTTTATTCTGATTTTGATTAGCGTTTTTCCTTTTGGCTATTTTATTTTGTTTTATTGTAGTTTTCGTGGCTACTTGAATATCATCGAAATCGCAAACAATACTTTTTATGTGTGTTTGTGTGCACTCCGTTGCGTATGAGTGATCATCGGGATTCTATGGCTACTTCGTTTTTAACTGGCACAGTGGATTAGGTTTATGTTTTAAAAGTTAAATTAAGCGGAAAAATCAAATGAAGATTTTTAAAGGCCTGATCCCGAAAGAAATGGAGAAAATTTAAAAAATTCAACCAAAGCTGATGAATAAAAAGTAGTGTCTAAAGAAAATTTGGACAGCGTGAAATCGAGAGAAAAAGGAATATGTACATATTATACAATAATAAATTAAAATATTTGAAACACTTTTGTAGAAAGAAAGAAACACCAACAAAACAATAACTAAATTTTATTTAATCTTAAAAAAGGCTTTGGAAAAAGCCCGGAAAATAATAATAATCAGTAGTATGAATTTGTTTAGTTTTCACTTAAAAAGTTTCACAAAGTCATAAATTTAAAAAAAAATGTCTCAACAATAAATTTTATTCACTATTTCCAAATACTAACAACCGAATACTTTTTTAACGTTTTTCGTTCTTGAAAAATTCTTCAGTAACTCATCAGCTCTAATTAATACTATAAACCGTTTTGCATAGCTTTAGCTGGAGTACTAAAAAGCATTTGGGCAGTAAGCTTTTTTATGGCGGATGCAAAGAATCGATACGTAACCTTAGCCCACGAAGAGCAAAATAATGAGAGACTGGCTGTGGTTTGCAATCGAATCAAATTTCTTCTTTATTTTTAGAGAACTTTAATTCCTTTTTTTATATTTGCCTTAATTGTAAATGAACGTTGCTCAACTAAATTAGGTAGGTGAAATGATGGAAATGCCAGTCTGGCACTCCTCAGGTAGCACGAAAGAGCTATTTTGATACAACTAAATAGAGTAATGGGAGTTTTGTACTAAGTACAGTACGAATAGAATTCTATGTTCGAACCGTCGGTTAATAGAAACTGCGGCTAAATTAAGATGGCCGAATAATATTTTTCCCGAAAAGAGAAGAAAAGAAAAAGAATCAGAAAAAAAAAGTTTGAGAATTTTTTTTGACAAAAAATAATTAAACAAATTAACTTTAGCTAAAGATAAAGCAAAAATTGTACTGCAAATAATTTTTCACTAAACGAATTTTTTTAAATATTTCGATAAAAAAATTAGTTTTTGCTAAAATCGATTTTAGAAAGCCTGAGAAAGAAAACAAAATGGTTAGAAAATAAATTTTGCACGATTTCGCATAAAAATATTTTTGAATAAATATATTTCACTAAAAAAGTAGTTTTTACTGAAAATCTGTTTAGAAAGCCTGAAAAATAAAACAAAAAAGTGAGAAAAAAATTGTTCCACAAGTAAAAAGTTACAAAGAATAGTTTTTTACAGTTCATCTGGTAAAAATTAAATTTTCTCAATTCAATTTGTTTAACTAGAAATAATAAAAAATATTATTGTAGCTAAAGATAATAGCAAAAATTCTACTGAAAATAGTTCTTCGCTAAAATATATTTCAAAAATTAAAAAAAAAAGTAATTTTTACTTAAAACCATTTTAGCAAGCCAGAGAAATAAAAAAATGCAGGAAAAAAATTTTGCACAAATAAAAAGTCACAGAAAATATTTTTAGTGCAAATAATTTATAAAAAAAATTAATTAAACAACTTTTTTCATATCAAAATTTTTATACAAATATTATTTACACTGACAATTCATCTGGCAAAAATTAAATTTTCTCACTTCACTTTATTTAACTAAAAATAATACAAAAAAAGTTAGCTGAAGATAAATAATATAATAATTTTTATTTTACTAATTTTATGCAAATTTTTCAGTGAACAAAAATGTAAGAAAAAATTTTGCACAAATAAAAAGTCGCAAAAAATATAAATATTTGCGCTAAAAATTTATAAAAAATTAATTAAACAACTTTTCTTCATACAAAAATTTGTATTACATACAAATATTATTTATCACTGACAAAATAAAATTTTCATACAAGTAATATCACGAAAATTATTTGACTATTACGAAAATTTTTTTTACTAATTTTTTCGAAAATTTTTCAGTGAAAAGTGTTTGACTAATATTATGAACTTTTTTCAGTAAAATTTTTTATACTAATTTTACGAAAACTTTTAAGTCAAAAATTTATTTGTGCACGATAAATTGTCAGTGATAAATAATATTTTCACGTAATAAATTTTTTTTTAAATTAATTTTTTTATCAATTATTTGCAATTTATATTTCTTAAATATACCTACAATTTTCCCGAAAATTAAAATATGTACTATTACCTGAAAACAAATATTATTAACGGACAATCTAACTTCCAAAAATAAAGTTTTCATCAAAATATGTTTTTACTGATATTTACGAAAAAAAATTAAAAAGAAAAATATTTCACTGAAAACTATTTCTCTAATATTTACGAAAAAACATTCAAAAACAAAAATTTCACTTAAAAAATATTTTACTGATAATTGCGAATATTTTTCTACAAAAAAAAAAACAAATTTGCAATATATATTTCTTAAATTTACTATTTCACTGAAAATTAATATACTATTACATGAAAAACCTGTTTATAATTGATAATCCCACTTCCAAAAATAAAATTTTCATTTTTAAATGTTTTCAATAAAAAACTAAAGATTTACAATAATATTTTTTAGCCCTCATAAGCCTCAGAATCAGCTCTTATTTTTTAAACAATAATTCTTTAAATTGTTGAAACCAAAAATTAAGCCATTTATAATGGCTAAGGTTGAAAAACTCAATACTACATGAAGTCTGCGCATATTTTGTAATACAAATTTCAAAAGACCAGCCGCTAAGAATTAAAGAGAAATCACACTTGACATTCCATACCATCAAATATAAACGCTTTCTAGCACACAGCAACAATTAAGCAAAAATGGCAGTCAAAATGAACAGACACGTCAAAAAATGCAACACCTACAACAACTATAAATGACAATTGAGACAGCTAATCGACAAGGCGAAAAAATGGCTGGGTGCAAGCGGCTAGTAGGCAAATAGCCAGTCAGAAGCAACATTGTGTGGGTCTTTTGATTGAATCGGTGCGGCCGATGTGCAGAGGGAATGTGGAATAGCTCGTATTGTGCTGAATGCGCGTGCATGCGTGACGTTGAAGCCAACAACAGAAATCGGAAAAAAATTTCAATAAAAAATTGCAATGCACAAAGCAATAGGTGCAGGTTTACAAAAATTTAGTGGCAAATAAAGGGAGAGAAAGGAAAATGTATAAGAAAATTTTGAAAATGAAATAACGCACATTTAAAATGAGCAAAAACTAGGCGTGGATACGAGCATAGAAGGACGGTCAAAAATTTATTTCGAAATTCAAAATAAATTTATACCATGACACAAAAAAATATCATGAAAATTTAGCGAGTCACTAAAGGCAGAATAGAGTTCATTCTAAAATAAAAATCTAAGCAAAACCTAACCAAAGTCAAATAGGTAAAAGAAAACTCAAAGAAATTTGTTTACAAAATCCCCCACACTTTTTAAAATTCCATCTACGCGGCGAGCAACACTTTTGATACATTTCATAATTCAGCAGCATGTTGCTGTAACATTGCATCGAAAACAAACACAAATATGTATGTGTGTGTGTGTGTATTCGTGAAGTTAGTGAGAAGAGTACGCATTGGCAATGGAACACTCGGTATATGTGTATGCACGTTTGTGTGTGCGTTGAGAGTGAGAGCGGAAGCGGTGAATTATTTCATTTGTTGCTTTCGCTATGCCGGTTGTGTTTGTTGCTGCTTTTAGTTTGTGTGTATTATATTTGTTTCTGTAGTTAATCGTAATTGCAACATTTTATTGACACTTTTGTTTTGATCGGCAGTTTTTCGTATAGCACTTGAACCACATTTGAAGGCATTAGAAAGCTCATCAACTCGTTAGGATATCTTTTATTTGAAACCAACTTGCAATTGATTGAAATTGATTTTTATAATTAAAATAAGTGCTGAAAATAACTATGTGAAAGTTCTTAAAAAAGGCAATTAAAGGGTTAAAATTTTCTACACGTCTTAAGTATTCCTTAAGAAAATTGTCAACTTAGAATTTTATATAAAATTTTTGTATAGCATTTTAACCCACTAATTGCATTTGTGAGGACTTTTCTAAAACCTTTTCAAAAGCGAGTCTTAAAAACCCGCTCAATTAAATGCTTTAAAACGAATGTTCTATAGGCCTTTGAAAACAGTGCAGGGGTATTGGAAGTTAATTAATTCCTTTTTTGTTCGAAAATTGGGAACTTCATTCATTCGCAAAAAAATTGTGACGAGTTGACGCAAAATCCTTTGGGACTTACAGCAACACGTAAATACCAAAGTTGGGAATTGGTTGAATTAAAGCACTAAACCGCAATCTCTCTACTGCTCCACAAAGTAAAATTTGTCTTATAAAATTTATAACTGAGACGATCACTACTAGTCTCGAAAACTAGTTTCGCTAGAAAACTGATTTGTTAGGTGTATCATCAAAGCTGGCAATGCCGAGCTTTACTTTAATATGCAAAAATATTCAATAAAATCTCTATGAAATTGTTGATGAGATTGAAGGCGTTATGTCACCAAGCAAAAATCTTTACTCGACTGAGAATCGGTCACACACTCATGACACATGCCCACCTGCTCAGCGGTTCACCGAAGCCTACATGCCCTTTTTGTGGCTCCAACGAATTTACTACACTTCATCTGAGGATAGATACTTGTCCTTCCCTACAAAATATCAGAACATCCTTTTTCTCAAGCATCAAACCATCGGAATTCCTCAAACAGACAACGGTATGCAATTTAAATAAGATTTGTGATTATGTATCTAGATGTAAATTAAGGCTATAAGACACGCTGTCATTTTTATTATACTAATAGCCGAAGGCCATAGTAGCCAGTGCTTTAGCTCTTTAAGTGGAATAGTAATTTATAATTGTTACTCTTTTAATAAATAAATAAAAAAAAAAATTTCTAGCAACTCTGCTTTCGCGAATAAGAATTTTTGTCTCCCGTACAGATTTTTCGTGGGCTCATTTCTTTTGTTTTCAACCCATACACATCCACGAATTTCAATAAAATCGAATATTTCAATAAAAATATATATGTATAAATATTTCAAAATATATTTAAAAAAATTTTAAAATAACCGAAAATCCCACACAAATATCTTTAAAAAATATATAAAAAAGAAATATGTTGAAACTACTACAAAACTCGAATTCTCACTTACCTAATTCACTGTAGAGCGTCGTATTCATCGCTATATCCATGGGACATGTATCTGAGTCCTCCGGTTCCTCACGCAACGTCGGCGGACCGTCCCACAAAGCTTTTGCGGGTCGACGCACACGATCCAGCCGTACGCGTGGGTACTCATTGAAGAGGACGTCTGTCAACTGTGAGTACATAAATAAAAAATGGTCAAATTCAGGCAAATTTTATTAAAAAAATTTAGCGACTTGAACACTTGAAATATAAAATTGATCGGAATTAAAAAAAAGACTTACAAAAGAGAAAAAATTAAAACCAGATAAATATAAAATTAAATAATAATAAATTATAAATGAAAAATTAAATTTCTGAGTTCTGAGGTGGTAGAATGGTTTTTAATAGGAAGCTTTCTCCCCCGCTTGCATGTAAATCACGAGGCTGAGATATCAGAAGTAGCCAAATTATCAGATTATATGATCCTATCAGTGCGCATATTTGAAACCCGGGCACGAAACACCAAATGATAAACAATTTTGTTCTAATAGCGGTCGCTTCTTGGCAAACAATGACAAACCTCCAAGTGTATTTATGCCATGAAAAAGCTCCTCATAAAAAACCATTTGTCATTCGGAGGCCCCTTAAAACATGCAGATGTGAAAAACACCCAATTGTGTACCACAAGTAGAACTAATAGACGAGATTTTCCTCAAAAAAATCTACAGAAGCTTCAATGTTAGCGAAGAGAATTTCATTTTCCTCTAGGTGCCTATGAAAATATATTTCACGAGGATCTTAATGTATCCCTTTCTAAGTCTACTGATCTACATAACCTCTTCCTTTTCTGAATGCTTGGCAACCCTAATATATAATAATGGCCGCGAGAGCACTGACGAATTTACTAAGATGGGGCTATTTCGTTGTTCAACCGAAGTAATCAAAAGAGCAGAATGCGTAATGAACAACGTAACGAGGGATTGTAAGAGCATAATTCATGCAGAAAAATGAAGAAGGTTTAACCAAGAATGATAGACTGTCAGGTTTGGCCATCCGAGGTAAAATAGTGAGAGTAACTTCGGCAGCCACTTCTCCGGGTACTTCGCTGCAGAATTCTGCCTACTAAATTCACACGTATTCACACACTCGTCCAATCAGTCATTGTTCACAGAGCAACGAAGTTACATGAGCGTAGCTGTGTTGATTTTTGTCGTATATCACCAACACTCAGTTTTTTTAAAAACCAACCGCTCTCTGACACCAGTTGCTTCAGCCAATCAGCTGGTTCCTGCAAAATCGCTGAGAGCTGGTTAACGATCTGATGTTGGGCACACATCTGCATTCTGTACAACGTGGGTGTAACAAGAATAGAGAGCCTTTGTAATATTGAACTAAAAATCTCTGCTAAAGCTTAACCTCGAAAGATGAAAGAGGCAGTTAAAAACTTTTTTTTAACAAAGTGCGCATAAAAATTAAAAAAACAAAAACTAAATGGCTTTGTAACTCTAATAATAGTAATAATAACTATAATAACACTAGCAACACCAACAACAATAATAATAACTTAAAACTTAAATGAAAAATCGCTTGCTTCTAGCTCCAACTAATTTCTACCTTTAAGTATTACCCACCTCTTTTTTAGGTGTAGCCGGGAATATCTACGGGTTAGCGTTTATTTTAATTTTTTTAGTGTTTGTTTAGTTTGTTTTGTTTATTTTTGTTTGTGAGATGTGGATTTGCAGCAATTAATGGTGAATTTAAGTGAGGTGCGTGGTGAATTTTTAGTAAGTTGTTTCAAGTGTGAGAGCAGGAAGAGAGAGAGAGAGAGAAAAAGAGAAATATAGCAATATTCTGATATTAGTTAAGCATTAATAGCGGTAATTACTAATCTGGGGCGCTTATTTGTATAAATTCATATAATTTCTATAAAATTTTATTTATAAGGAAATTTTTGCTACATAAGTCAGCTTTTATTGATTTTACTAACTTTTTTTAACTTTGAATTACAAATTTTTATATTTGGTAATATATCTCAAACTCCTATATTTTAATATAATTTTTAGATTAATTAATTTTTAGTAATGATTTTAAGTAAATTGTTTTTCTTACCGATATCTCCTCACTGCAATATGCCGTAAATGATTGCTCGTCTTGCTGCAGGACACAGTACAGTGGACTCCATGGCAAAGTTTTGTGTTTACGTGTAAGTTCGCCTTCTGATTCTGCAAGAGAACAAAGGAGATTTGATAAAATGTTTTTTCCATAATGTTTTGATTTATTTGCTTTTAAAATAAATTTACACACACACATTTTTGATAGTGGAAGTAAAAAATTAAAATAAATTCGTATAAAAATTAAAAACGAAATATAAATAAAGTAAAATTTAAATTAAAAAGATATTAAACTAAAAAAAAAAATTGAAAAAAATAAAAAAAATTTAATTTAGTTAGAAATAAAAATTGTTCAATTATGTCAGAGTAAATAATATTTAAAAAAATGAATTAAATAACAAAGTAAAATATATTGAAGAAAAAAATGAAAAAAATGTATGTAATAAAATTTAAGAAGATAAGTAATTAACAGAAAATAGAACAAATTAAAATTAAATAATATAAAAATCAAACAAAATAATGTAAAATGAAATATAATAAATTAAAAAAATAAAATAAAATAAAATAAAATAAAATAAAATAAAATAAAACAAAATAAAATACGATAAAATAGAAGAGCAAGCAAGAATTAAAAAAGCCGTTTAAATAAAATATTTAATTATATTAAAATAATTTAAGTTTAAGACAAAATACTGAAACAATAAAAATTTAAATACTTAATAAATAAATAAATAAAAATACTCAAAGAATTCAAAAATAATATATTAAAAAGTTTTAATTATATTAAAAACCAAATAGGAAAGTAATAAAAAAGTAGAGTAGTAAAAAATTAGTAAAGTGAAACTAAATAAAACAAATCGCTTAAAAATTAAAAACGAAATATCAAAGGAAGATTAAAAAAATGAACTAAAATTACAATAAATTTAATTTAATTTCAGAAGATGAACCAAATAAAAATTAAAAACAAAAATGAATAAAATAAACAAACAAAATTGATGTAATATAATATAATGTAATATAATATATAATAAAGCATGAATATTTAACTAGCTAAAAAATAAAAATAAATAAAGTAAAAATAGAAAAAACTCCTTGATTTAATTCAATTTAAGAACATGAGGAAAAACTAATGATATAAATAATTATTAAAAATAAATAAATTTAATAATTATTAAAAATAATAAATAAATAATAATAAATTAAATAATTATTCAAAATAAAATAAATTAATTAATTAAATACTTATTAAAAATAAAATAATATATAAAACGTATAAAAATTAAAATATGATAATATAAAATATTGAATAATTATTAAAAATGAAATAAATAAATAAAATAAATAATTATTAAAAATAAAATAATAACTAAAAGACATAAAAATAAAAGTATAAAAAGCAAATTAAAATTAAAATTTGAAAAACAAATAAGAATAAAAAATTTTTATTAAATTAAATAAACAAAGATTTAAATAAAGTAACGCAATAAAACTGTAATTAAAAAAATTAAATAAAAAAAGATCAAATAAAATAAACTGAGATTAAAAAGGAAAAACTGAGATACAAAATGAATAAAAATATGAAAAATTCAACAAAATTTCAATATACTAAATTAAATTTAAGAAGATTTTATTTCATTTTAATATAATAATAAAATAAAATCAATACATCACTAAAAGAAATCAAGAAAACTATAATGAGGTTATATAAAATAAATGAAAATAATAGAAAATGAAATATAAAAAAGTAAGAATGAAAATTTAATTATTTCAATCTAAGATTTAATGAAATAAAGCATGAAAAAACATTAAAATTTAAGAAAATAAAATTAATTTAAACTTAAGATAACTCAATTAAATCAAATAAAAATATAAAAAAGTAATAAAAATAATATAATAAAGTAAGAAAGAAACATTTAACGGAGTAAAACATGAAACAAATTTAAATTTAAGAAAATAAAATTACTTTGAATTTAAGGTAAAATAATTAAAACAAATAAAAAATAAATCAAAAGAAGATAAAGAAAATAAAATAAAATTAAAAGATTTTATTCCAAAAAATCCCACTTTATTTTTCCTACAACCACCATTTGTGTTACTGCGTGCTGGCAGCTCTAATTTGCGCCACCTGACGGCGGAATTTGTGCATAGCAAGTACTACAGCTCGAGCTTATTTAGCGATGACACAAACCGTTTCAGTATAAAATATCCCACTGGCACAACTGGTATAAAATATAAGAGGGAAATTTGTGCGCTGTAGCGGGTTTTTAATGCAACTGATTTAACGGGTTTTGGATGCTAAGAAAGAATAAGGAAGATTTTGCTTAGATTAAATAAAATTGGTTTTTAATAAAGTAAATAAATAAAGAGATAAATAAAATAAACAATTAAAATAAAATAAAATAATTTCTCTAGAATTTTGTTCTCTAATAAAATTTGCCACTTAACTTTTTTTTTGTTTTTTTTTGTTAATGTGGCTAAAGGAAAACCTTTTATAACTTTGAACTTTTTTTTGTTTTTAAGTTTTTATTGGTTGAGAAAGCTAAGCAACAAAAGTACCCTCTCCCATTCCTTTCCATCACAATTACATACATAAAATGTTAAATTCGCCCAAAAGTGAAGCAGGTCAAAGTGTTTACAGCACGTTTGTTGTTGTTTTCGTTTATTTTCTTCTTTTTTTTGCTTTGGCACATAAACACAATTTGACAGTTGACTGCATGCAAATGCAGACGAAAAATGTTTCCTGTTTACATGGGATGTCAGCCAAAAAACAGAAACAAAAATATTAAATATTTTGAAAAGCTGAACTCAGTGCAGCCAAGCAGACAAACAGCGATCACATAAGCAGCCAGTCAGTCAATCAGTCAGACAGTCAGACAGACGAGCAATGAAGAAGAATTGCAGCCCAGCCAGCTGCTGGCGCTCAAAAATTGATGCCAAAAATATTAGAACGACAATCAAATCGAACGAAAAATTATTGTGCGTGAAATTTTTCTTCTTTTATGCGTTTGTAACTATGAAAGTATGTATGTATTATGTATTTATGTATGTACATACATATGTGTGTATGTGTTTATGCCAATTTAATAGCGCGAATTTGATTCGACATTTGGGAGTTTCGATTTCTAAGGCGATAAAAATTTCGTTTGCGCTAAGTTTTTTCGTTAGTTTTGATTTCACGTTCGTGCATAAAATCAGAAAAAAATTTAGTTTTGATATGATTTTTTTTTTCTTTCTGAAATTTACTTTTTATTATGCAATAATTTTTGGATTTCAGAATAATAAAGTTTTGCTTTATTTATTTTTCCACTGAGTTCATTAAACTTTACGCATATTTAGCCAAATTGATGAGCCGTGGCGTAAAACATATGCTTATATATCTAGTACCTAAAGCTTGGGTGCCATTGGGAACTCAAATATTGTATGAAAAAAAAATAAAAAAATAAAAAATGAAAATAAAAAAATTTTATGAAAATAATAAAACAAAAATAATAAAATAGGAGGAGTAACGCTTCAATAAACCTTAAACTCACAGTCTTAAGGGCTGCTTGCGCAGGCCAATAAAAAATAGATTGAGCTGAATTGTGCTTACCACTCAAAACAACAACATTCACATAACTATGGATCTACGAAAGTTCGAGAAAACTGAGAAACGCATACACGCATAGATATGTGCATATTTTCATAATCGAAAATTTTTATGTTGCTTAATTTTATTAAATTGTTTATTTTAATTATTGTTTTTAGTTTTATCTTCAATTTATTTTATTTTGTTTACTTATTTTATACAGGGTTGCCCATATTCGACGGACCCGACGGATTTCGATGACTCTTTGGGCCCATTCCAATCGACGAGGGTTGTCCGTAGGCAACAATCTTTGCGTCAATTGAATCTTATACGGGAATAAATGCAAATCAATGCGGATAATTCGTTGTAAAGTGGTCCGAGCAAAGCCCAACTGCTGAGAACGGCGATTTTGGGATGTCCTAGGCGACGACTTGGTCGGTTTTGATTTGGTCTCTTTGGATTAGAAAGAGCATCACCAGTCGAAAACCTTTCCTACAAACGTTTAATGGTGTTCTTAGAAGGCGCAATTTTCACGTTATTTAATTTTTTATACGCACGTTGAGTTTTCACAATTGAGTTCTTTTGTTGAATGTAAATTTCAACAATTTGGAAGAGCTCGCGTGGCGTGTACTGGTTTATGGTAAAAATTTGCTTGGACTGACGCTTCCAACGCGGTATATCATTAAGCGATCTGACGTCTCTGTCAAAACATACAGGGTTGCCAGATGGGTCCGTCGAATATTGGCAACCCTGTAGTATTTCATTTTTTTTAAATTTATTTATATTTTTCCTACTCTTAATGGCATTTTACTTATTTTTATTAATTCATTTTTTTATTACTTAAATTTATTTAGTTTTCATTTCTTAGGTGGACTTCTCTTAAAACAGGATTCACTCGTTAGCCATTCGCATACATTGCGGTGCTCAGGAGAGATTACTTAGCCCTATCTTTGACACAAATCAGATAATTTTGCGAATTCAATCAAAGTAATACCCAATCAGTTCAGATCCTTGAAGAAATTCTTCACTCTAAATATGAAGCGCCTGCTCGAAGTGCGGCACATCCACACAGAAAATTTTCTTAACGGACTCTACCTTTTTCTGATCTCTCAAACTCCTACAAATATCTTTAAGCAGCAAAACGAACCAGGCGATCATATGACCAATAGAGGTCTGGCGAATATCAGACCGTTAATCGACTCTCAGTGAATTTAACAGACTTAGCTGATAGGCTGACGAAACAGGGGATATATTTACAAAAACAACTGAGATTGTGTTGGTGATATACGAAAAAAAATCAACACAGCTACGCTCATGTCACTTCGTTGCTGTATGAACAACGACTGATTGGACGAGTGTATGTACAGTATACGTGTGAAATGAGTGGACGTCAGAAGGCTGTCGGCAGCCGAAGTTTCTCGCACAACTTTGTTCTTCACCATAGCTAATGGCCAAACCAGATAAATCTATCCAAGGATGATAGATACCAGGTTTGCTCGTTAGGTATAGTGAAAAAAAATAGTTTGAGGGGAACTTTTGCTGAGGGGAAATTTAGCTTTAGCTTAGTGAAATACAAAACGAATGACGTCGGCATATCTGCCAAATTCGCTCATGCCGAGTAACGGTTTGCTAGGTAGTACACCTCTAAAAATCTTTTCACCATGAATCTATCATCCTCGAATAGTTTAGTGTCCCGTGAATATTCCCGTAAGCAACCATGTATTCGTACGTGAGAACCTCAAAAGTGCTGGGTTCTTTTTGTTGTTCGAGTGCTGGTTGCAGAGCACGCAATTTTTTTCAGTTACTCATATTGGTCTGCTACAAAGTAAAAAATGAATAAAAACATACAACGCGCTCAGCGGTGTGTGTATTTTTGAACTCGATTGCCCAAACCCGTTCCTCCGAATCCTCTCGTCTGCTTTCTAATTGTTTCACTTTTTTAACTAATTTTCCTTGCTTTTATTTTTATTCATTTATTTATTTTGATTTAGTCTTTTTTATTTTTTCAATATTTTATTCCATTGTATTTTTTATTTGTATGCGTTAATGTGTTAATTCCCTTTTTTTCTTTTTTCTAATTTTTTTTTTTTAATTTTTTTAATATTATTTTATGAATATATACATTTTTATTTATTTTTTAGTTTTTTTTTTTAACTTTTTCTTCACCCCTTTTACCTCATTTTATTTAATGTTTTAAGTTTTTTTAATTTTATTTTTATTATTTTATATACATATTGAAATTTGAAATTTGAAAAGGTCGAGCCAAGGAGCACCAGGAGATTTGGTGGCTCCTAAAACACTCAGGCTGTAAAGCCCATTGTATTTAAAGCTCCGGAAAGGGGGTGGATAGTCAAGGAGGGAAGGAGAAAAGGAACAGGGAAAGAGACAGGAAAGAATAGAGACAGAGACATAAAGGACAAATAACTTTTTTATTTTTTGACACATTCATTTTTCTCTTTTTGTAGGTTATGATTGAATTTTCTATTCTTACACAATTAGCCACACAAATTAATTTTTTAAATAATGTTTTGATGTCGGATGAAGCGCATTTGTGGGGATTGTGGGGCTCTGAAAATCTAAGGGCAACACACCAACGTCAGTTGCACGCATCTAAATGTGCTGTTTGGTGCGGTGTTATAGCCACTAGAGTTATCGGTCCATATTTCTTCGAAAATGAGGATGAAACGCCGGAATCGATTTCAGGAGCTTTTTACAGAACATTGATTGAAAAATTTTTGCGGCCAATGGTGGAGCAGCACAACGTCCAATGGTGGAGCAACAAGATGAAGTAACTGCGCATACTGCTAGGCAGTAGTCTTTAGTCATTAGTAGGTCTTATTTGGCCCACCCAATATATATAATATATTTTTTTTATTTTTACTCCTCTTTTATTTTGATCTCCTGTGCTTACTTCTATTTTGCTTAATTTTATTATTTTTAGTTTCCTTTTCTTTATTTTTAGTTTCATTTTAATTTACATATTTTATTTTATTTTTATTTCACTTTTTATTGCAATTTTTATTTATTTTGCTTTTTTTTACTACTTTGTTTATTTTTATTTAAATTTTAGTTTTATTTGTAGTTACTTTATTTTATTTTTTATATGTATATATCTTTTTCTTTTAATAATTTTTTTTTATGTAGTTCATTTTATTTTGCTACATTTTATTAATTCGTTTATTTTAATGTTTATTTTGCGTTTTTTTAAGTTAAGTTGTAATTTTTAATTTTATTTTTTCAGATAAATAATTTTATTTTGCTTAATGTTATTAATACTTGTGTTTTAATTTTTATTTTTGGCTTCATTTTAATTTAGTTTAATTTTTCTAGTTTTATTTTAATTTATTTAATTTAATTTTTGTATTTTTTAATATATTTTTGTTTTTATTATACTTAATTTCCTTTATTTATTCTACCGAAACTTTTTAAGGCTTAATTTTTAATTTTGGTTTTCTTTTTAGTTATTTTTGGTTTTATTTTTTATAAATGTTTGTTTTTATTATATTTAATTTCTTTTTGTTTACTTTTATTAATTCGCTTATTCCAATTTTTCTTTTTAGTTTTTTTTTTAATTTCTTTTGATTATTTATTCAACCGAAATTTTTTTACCCATATATCATTTATTTTAATCTTCATTTTTGGTTATATTTTAAGTTATTTTTTTTCTTACATAATTTTGTTTTTATTATACTTAACCCCTTGGTTGGGCACCTATTGCGGCGCGTCCCAGGTGGTGGATAGGGTACGCCACAGTTATCTTCTGTGGTTAAGTAGGTCATAGCCTCGGTAAAAGCCTACTCGCGAACCAGCCTAGTTCTCGTCAACCAACAACTATGGTAGGGGGAACAACATGTAGTGCAGTGTTACTGCACGCGTGCCGTAACTGCCATAATTGCTGGCAGTGACCCATATCCACTTCGGTGGAAGGCGAGAAGCCACTCGTATTAGTAGGTCATGTCTCTGCTAATACGAATGGAGTAAACATGGACTCACGGGGAGAAGGCCACTCCCTTATATCAAAGGCTACCAATCCAAGGTGGAACAGCATACGCCGAGGGATGCATGGCTTAGGGTGAGCTAAGTCGCTAGTATGCGGACTCTGGGGCACCTGTCGCACCCCAGTTTCAATTCGACTTACCACGGCATAGGGCTCTGGCGTGGCGGACCCCATTATTTCCCTATCTAAATCCCAGGTTACGACTGCTGACACGTCGGCTGAGTGACCGCACCGCAAAATTATGAACAAATCAACAAATAAAAAACAAACAACACAACAAACTCCTTCCCGACGCGGAAGACCCCTTGGCTCCACCAAACTTATGGCGGGGTCAAAAACCACCCCTTCGGTGGCGAAAGTGCTCGCTAAGAGCAAAACCGTCACAGAGACACCACCGCATTCCCTTGAGGCTTCTACTTCCTCCAAAACCGACTCGGTTGCGGAAAACCAAGTGATCACCAAATCTGTTTTGCCAGAAACTGGGAAAACAAGTCGGACAGAAGTCTCCAAAAAACCCATCCCTCCTCATCTCCGTCGATACAGAGACCGAAGACGTGCCACTTTCCTTATGGAAAAGTTCGGCAAAACCCCTGAGGAGGAGCTGTCCGACCAGCAAAAGTCAACTCTCGATTGGGCCCGGGAGTTCCTTCGGAATTATGAGGCGTCCAAAGATAAACCGAGTGCAGCTAAGCGGCAGCGGTCTTCAGAGGATCCTCATAGCTCCAACGACCCCAAGAAGCATAAGGCTTCCTCTGAGGTCAAACTACGCAAGTTCTGCGAAGTTGCCAGAGATAGTCTGGTCATGGCGGTGGTGGATAAGAGCCACCCTGACGGTTTCATCTCTCCATCAAACTGGAAGATTGTGGAGAGAAAACTTCAGTTGGGCTACCTGGACGTTCTGAAGCAGAACCCAGGACCCCCTCCTTTCTGCTCTGACGCGGGTTGGTTTCAAGCAAGGGTCAAGTTGATCGCTTGCTCAGATCAACGCTCTGTCAGCCTGTACGGCAAGGCCCTCGACCGACTCGGCGAGGTATGGCCCGGAGCGAAGCTCCAACTAATCAAGAAGAGCGAAATTCCCAACAAACCTCGCGGCAGAGCAAGAATACCTGTAGGGCCATCCGATCCGGAAACCATCCTGGAGCTACTGAAGATCGGAAACCCGAACCTACCCACCGAAAACTGGAGGGTAGTTAAGGTGGAAGAGCCTTCAGGAAACTCCAGACATGTCACGCTGCTCCTGGACCAGGAAAGCGTTAAAGCACTGGACGACCGCAAGGGGATTGTGGCATTCGGGTTCACTACAGCTACCATCTGGACCTATCAGCCGAAAAACCTCCTCGCACCCAGCGAAGAGAGTACGGCGGCCCCCAAGATGGATGTCGATAAGCCTCTCTCACAAGCTTCGACGATTGAGTCCGACTCGGAATCAAACAGCGAACTTGTGGGAAACTTATTTAACATTCAACTCGAGGACGAGGATAGTCTTTTAGATAGCGGTGATGACGCGAACGCCACAGTCGTTGAATGTCCGTCTAAAAGTGCTGCAGATTAACCTGCACCACTCTAAGGCTGCCTCGGCAGCCCTCATTCTTCGTCTCTCTGACCTCAGAGAAGACATCATTCTCATCCAAGAACCTTGGATATCAAACAACAAGATATGCGGCCTGAAAGATACGCACTACACCTTGTTTCAAGGTGAGGCTAACGTTAGATCGCGCTCTTGTATTCTCATTCGAAAACATATTAATGCTTTTCTTCTTCCCTTTAGCAATGCTGACACCACTGCCATTGAGGTTGAATCAGTCCACGGCCCGATTTGGATTGTGTCGGCTTACATGCCTTACGACGCAGCGGAGGCGCCTCCTCCTGAAGCAGTGAGGAGGCTCGTCAATACGGCGCATCTGATCCAGAAACGCGTCATTATTGGAGCAGACGCTAATGCACATAATACTGTTTGGGGCAGTACAAACAACAACACACGAGGTGAGCAACTTTTTAATTATATTCTAGCGAATAAGCTTGATATATGTAATAGAGGTGATGTCCCTACGTTTCTTAACTCGTCTAGAAGAGAGGTACTCGATATTACTCTTGCTAGCGAATCATGTACACAGCTGGTGCAGGACTGGAGCGTTGATAAACAGCACTCTTTTTCCGACCACCAATATATAACATTCACTTTAAAAGCCGAAACGGCAAAACCTATGAAGTACCTTAACAAAAAACGTATGAATTGGATCAAATATAAAGAACATCTTGCCAATGGACTTCCTGATATCAGGCAGTTCGAAATGGCAAATAAAAACGATATCGAAAACGCTGTCAACATGATAACGAAGACGTGTCAAAGCGCAGCACGACAATCTTGCCCCCTGACAAAAACAGGAGGTAAGCATAAACCTTTTTGGTGGACTCCAGAAATCTCAGAACTTCGCAATCGAACTCGGAAACTCTTTAACCAATCTAAAATAACAGACGAATGGGAAGAATATCGACAAAGTCTCAAAGACTTTAAGAAAGCTGTCAGAAGTGCAAAACGCACATCCTGGCGATCATACACTCAAGAATTAGAGAACACTTCAGAAGTAAGCAGACTACGCAAGATTCTTGCATCAAACCCAGTCTCTCCCAGTTTTATCATGACTCAAGATGGAACTTGGACTACTTCAACTGACCACACTCTTAGAATACTTCTAGAATCTCACTTTCCAGGCTGTGTTGCCAACTTACCTGCACTTCCCAGCACTCTTCAGAGTAATTATGGGAATAGATCAGATCTAATCAGCTCTAATAGCATCTCTACAGCAATACTAAGCTTTAAAAAATTTAAATCACCAGGTCCTGACAACATCATTCCAGCAGAACTTCAAGAAGGACTGGAAATTCTACTGCCTTGGTTAACAAGGATCTTTAACAAGTGTTTAAATCTCTCTTACCTTCCGACAATTTGGAAGAAATCGAAGGTAGTATTCATTCCGAAAACGGGAAAGCCTTCACACTGCAAACCAAACGACTTCAGGCCCATTAGCCTAACCTCTTTTTGCTTAAAGGCTTTTGAAAAAGTCTTAGATGAGCAAATCAAAACCCAACTTGATACTAAGTTGATCTCTGAGGCACAACATGCCTACACTAAAGGGAAATCGACTGAAACGGCACTTCATTCACTGGTGCAAACAGTGGAAACTTCCCTTCACAATAAAGAGTACTCTCTTGTCGCATTTATGGACATAGAAGGTGCTTTTAATAATATTGAACCCAACGCTATTTTGTCTGAAATTGCCAAATTGGGTATCAATTACTCCATCCGAAAGATGATCGAACAAATGCTCCAAAATAGAATAATCACTTCAGAGCTTGGGGTAAGCCGCATGAGAATGTACGCCGTCAAAGGCACTCCTCAAGGCGGAGTACTTTCACCCCTTCTCTGGAATCTCGCTGTAAACAGTTTGCTTCGAAATCTCGAAAAAGCAGGCTGCAAGGTTGTAGCCTATGCAGATGACATTGCTCTCTGCGTGTCAGGCAAACACCTGAATACCCTCACTGAGCTCATGCAACGCTCAATCAATATTCTGACAAAATGGTGCACCGAATGCGGACTAAATGCGAATCCAGCAAAGACAGATCTTGTTCTCTTCAATAGGAAACAACAATCTCCTCCACTGCAAACAATAACTTTAAAAGGGGAATCATTACTTCTATCTGATTCAGCTAAATATCTAGGAGTTATTCTAGATAGGAAGTTGAGTTGGAAATTGAACATCGAAAACAGATGTAAAAAAGCTTTCATAGCTCTCTATACTTGTAAGAAAGCTATAGGCAAAACCTGGGGTTTTTCACCTCGGATCATTTATTGGATATATACCTCGATCATCAAACCGATACTCTTCTACGGTGTGGTTGTATGGTGGACAGCACTCGAAAAACGGTGTAGAGTAGCCACAATTGATCGAGTTCAAAGAACAGCCTGCCTCCTGATAACAGGATGCTTAAGTACAACACCTACTAAGGCTCTAAACACGTTGCTTCACTTGTTCCCTATCGATCTGGCTGGCAAAGCGATTGCAGCGAAAGCAGCGACACGCATGAATGCTATATCGAAATGGAATAAGTATCTCGGCCATTCGGCCATACTGAACAGGAACACTGTTATCTCTTCCGACATAGACTATCATGTAAGTCTTCCATCACCACCCTTGCTATTCTCCTGTTCACTCCCAACTAGGGAAGAATGGAAGACAAATCTTACCGAAATCGATGGCCCTCTGACTATATATACAGATGGTTCAAAACAAGACGGCAAAGTGGGATTTGGAATCTTTTCCAATTCCCCTCACATCAATCTATCATTTAGATTACCCGACTACTGTAGCGTATTCCAAGCGGAAGTATGCGCTATCTGGTATGCTGCGAAAACTCTCTTAGAAAATCGAATATCACTAGAGGATATCCGCTTTTTCACCGACAGTCAAGCGGCCGTTCGAGCACTCAGCTCCTCTTATACCCACTCAGATGTGGTTCGATCCTGTCTCTTATCTCTTAACGAGATAAGTGTTCAGAATTCAGTCCAAGTTATCTGGATACCGGGTCACAGTGGATTCGAAGGTAACTGCAAAGCTGATGAGCTCGCAAGAGCTGGAGCTGCGCAATCAAATGTTAGTGACTTACCCACAATCCACATTCCGCTCTCAACATGTAAAATGCTCATCGATCGAGAATTTCACAGCATTGCTGATCGGAGGTGGCGAGTGGAAACTACTTGCGTTACGACCAGACAAATCTGGCCATCCTACAATCTGAAACAGACAAAAACCCTTATAAGTCTTTCGAAACACGAACTAAGGCATATAGGTAATATCTCTTATCACCGGCCACTGCCTTTTGGGCACTCACGCACGTCGGCTCGGGGTTCCTCAAAACGACCTGTGCAGATACTGCGAGGACGAAGATGAGGAAGTATCGAGCAGACATTTGCTGTGCAGTTGTCCGGGTCTAGCCAGAAGTCGACTCGCTCTTCTAGGCTCTCCAACTATTGACAATCTTTCAGTACTCTCGGACCTGAAAATCGAATCTCTCATCAAATTTTCGAAACGAATTAATATCTTTGACCAAAATCTACAATAAAAATCTCGGTTAGGTGGGGAAATCATTTAAAATAATGAGCTCTAGGGCAACACAACGGACCCAACTTGCGGTCTATGTGGCACTCCGATGCGGGGTCACCCTTAAACCAACCAACCAACCATACTTAATTTTATTTTGCTCATTTATTTTATTTTTTCATTTTGTTCCTAAATTTAATTTTTTTTATTAATTTCCTTAATGTTATTAATTCGTTTGTTCTCATTTTTATTTTGGTTTTATTAAGTTATATTATTTTGTTAGTTTATTGTATTTATTAGTTATGGTTTTGTTTTGTTGTTTGTTCTTCTTTATTTTACTTTACTTAATTTCAACTTGTTTAATTTTAATAATTTCATAAATTTTTTTTATTTTCTTTCTATTTTTGTTATTTTATTTTATGTTGTCTAATAGGTTTATTTTTTTTTTTTTTTCTTTCACTTCCTTTAATTTTATAATTTTACATTTTCCCTTTTATGCTTGGTTGCATTTTAAATTATTTTACTTTGCCTTATTTTATTTTATTTTAATTATTTATTTTTTTCTCATTTTCTCTTATTTAATTTCATTTTATTTTACTTTATTATTTTTACCTTTCCTTTAATTCTATTTTTTATAAGTGAATATGCGAGTAGGTACTTATGTATATGTACTTATATGTGTATTTATATATATTATACATTTTTTTAATTCATACAAATGTGTCGAAAGTTGATATTTGACCTGCGGTTATTTAGCTGATTTGGCAAATTTAGTCGCCTGTTGTCCCCTTTTCGATTTTGCTAAATATTAATTCTTAGCAATTTTCTGTGGGCGAATTTATTTTCAACAATGAAGTTCGATTATTAAGAAATAAGTAGGTAATAAAAAATCGTGATTCATATTGAGCTGGTTTTCAATAGGGTACTTTGATAGAACAGCCGACAATCCTTATTTATAGTTTAACACAGCTTTCTTGTGCCACTCAGGACCACTTTCGGTCATCGTAATAGAGTTTATGAACGCATTATAGCAATTGCAAATTTATTTTATTAGATGGTCTTTGACTATCATGCCATTCATCAGAATATCAAGCAGTTCATTAATTATTAACTCCGCTAATTTTTAATATTTGCCTTTAACTGTTAGAAAATTGTATGAGCAACACCATTAACTCATAATAAAAAAAAAAACATTTCTATGAGCAAATATATGCATATTCGTATAAAAACCGTTTGTTGGTACGTGCCAGAATGATCACAGCGTGTAATAGGGCAACCAACAACAATTTGCTAACTTTTTATGGCCAAAAGCAGAGGCTACTGACTGCTAAGCAAATAAACAAAAAAAACGGCCAACAATAAATCTACCTTATTCATAACTAACTTTATATGTAGCTATGTGTGTATGTATGTATCTATAGATGTAAGTAACTACAGCAAGAAGCTAATTTACGGTTGAGTACTGCAATTTTGTTGCTAGTGCGTGTGTATGTGAGTGAGCAAGTAAGCAAGCAGAACTAATTTGTATGGCCCGCCAAGCAACAAAATACCTGTAAAAATCTTCCTCATAGCCAATTACATAAACACATACAGATGCATACCTACACTGTAGTAATGTACGTATATATAGCGTACCTTACCGGTACTTCACAAAAACAATCACTATTTTATGCTAATATGAAAGTACGCTCGTGACAGCCGGCAATATGAGCTGTCGTTTGTGCGCTACACTGAGTAGTAGTAGTGGAGAAGAGAGTGAGATATGTTAAGACTTGAAGAAAAGTAGAGAGAGAGAGCTTAAAAACTATACGTCATTCGACCTTTGGACAACAGTAGCTGCACCACGGAAGGGAAATTTTTACATTTGTATATTCAAAATCTCCAAAATTAATTTGAACAAGAATTAGTAGAATCCCCTGGGATAGAACTGGAGAAATTATTTTTAAGAATAGCTCGTATAATCTAACCTAAAAAAATAAGAGTTGGAAATTTGGTAAATTGAAAAATGTAAAATTACTATCAAGTGGAAATGATAGAAAAAAATAATATTTCAGCAATTAAATATAGATATTTTATTTATTTCCATTAAATCAATAATGATTTTCATAAGAAATGGATTTTAAAAAATGTGATGGTGCACTCAGAATTGAATGGCGCCTTCCTTAGCACAATTTTTTCACAATTCAAGCCTTTTAAACTCATTCTTCTAGGGCGCTAAAGCGGCAAGCAAACAATTCGCAGGTATAATAACTGCTCAGGCGAGTTTCCTTGAAAATTATAAGCCTACAGTAAAATGCCTCGTCAAAATAGAGTGTCCTACAAATAAGAACTCTGAATCAGTCATAGTTTCCAGTGTGAATGCTCGAAAATTCTCACTTGATTTAATAAATATGCAGAACCTCAAATAAACGGAGTCCGCTTAAGATTAGGAGTTTTAGATGTTTAAAGATCTTCTAGACTTGCTTTTACTGGTTTCTATTTAATTCCTCAAGTCATAAATATTTAGTAGCCTTAGCTTTCAAGCGCCAAATCAGTCTTGAAAACTTTTGCAGATGCTTACAAATACTCACTTGACTTATGAAATATGCAAAACCTGAAATAAACAGCGGCCTTTGCTTTCAGTTTCACATGTTTTAAGATCTTCTAAACATCCTTTTACTGGTCTCTAGGCAATTTCTCAGCTCAAATATATTCGGTTCTTTATTGCTGATTAAAAATAGCTCGAAAACCCCTCATTTGAAGGTTTTAAATGTGTAGAATTTTAAAGAGTTGAATGAGCCTTCAAAACTTTTGTCCTTTAAATTATTCATCTATATCGGTTTTCGGCTGTCACTCAGGCACTAAACTTGAAATTTTTTGCAGTTTTCCTCACAGGTTTTCAAGTCTTAGAGAAATATGCTGGTTCATGGTAATCCTGTTCCATGCTGATTCAGCTCTAGTGGATCTTCGTTTTGCTGTAATTTCTAGTTCGAAAATGAATTATAAAAGCTCTACAGTTCGGTGGAGTTCTGGGCATTGGAATCTGCATTCACAATATTTGGTGGCTTTACTTTTTTAACTTAAATTGGCATTACAACAATAATTTAGCTGACTCCTTTATTACTTCTTCTTCATCTTCTTCATCATTTATATAGAAAAATTCTTGTTTAATACTAAGTCCTCAAAAAAAAAATGTTTAGAAGGTTGATTTATGAGCATAGCCTTAAGGTAAAGTTATTAAAGATTAACTTTAAGATTAAGTATCATAACATGTAATTTCCATTTTTCAGATTTTGTGTGCAAATTTTGTAGTAGTAGAAGCGTAGCTAATCAGAAGTACCTAGTTTAATAAGTATTACCCGACTTTTTTTCGGCATTTATTAAACTAAGGCCTTGTACAGGCTTTTTTTCTCATTTTTCCTGCCTAGTAGAATGAGCGTTAAAGTGCAATGGGCTTTCATGCCAGACTGCTTGGCATATTACTAAATTAGAACTTCCTGACCTATTGAAATTCATCCATCTAATCTAAAATGGATGGGTCTATGCTAAGTGATTAATTAAGTTTTTTAACTTGAACTGTTGGAAGAGGCTGTGCTTATTTATTGCTTAACAGGGCTTCCAGATGTATTTATTTTCGTGAATGTGCCCGGAAGGCGGTAGTTATTCTTGTTTTCAGTACTGTATGCCCGTAAGTCGAATAGACTAGTAAACAGAATGGAGCTTTAAGCCCGTGCAAAGTGGTGTAAGTGCATAATTGGGATTCACTGAGCCTAGATTTAAAAGGAAGGATGCAACTGTTTGATGTAACTGGTTAGTAATTCGTTTATTCGGCGAGATTGAGGTTAAGGCCGATAACTCAAGCCTGACCAAGTATTGGCTGTCAAAAAAAATTACATATAAGCCTGTTGCGAATTATAGCAGTATACGAATGAGTGAAAACACAGACATATACCGCATTAGCAGAAGCACTTAACATTTCTGTGCATAGAAGTCACAGAACAAATAATATATCGCTTTAATTGTTTTTTTTTTTAATTTTCTGTTTTTCGTTAACAGTTTCTCCATTGGTCCATACAATCAGAGCACTTGTCATTTCGAAAAAGCTTTAAAAGAAAGAACTGATCAAATGTTCAGACATTCAAAAAGTTTACTCATTTCTACAATTACTCTCCAGTTATCATACAAATGAATGCTCGCACCTTTTTACGTCTCTTACCTTTTCCACTGAGTAGCGCACAAACGAGTCGCCTAAGACTTGTTAAACTTTCTACATATTTCCGTAGCGCACATACACACACACACTTCAATGAACGTAAAATTCACCTTTGCGTGAAGCGGCCGCGGTGAAGTTGTGCGACTGTGAAAACGATAATTTGCGCGCGCAAACGAAGCAGCATCGATCTACTACTTAGAAACTTCTAAGGTGTGTATGTATGTGTGTTGGTGTATGCGCGTGTGGAAGATGAACTTGTGAAGCGCCAGCAGTCTAAGTACGAGTAAGTTGTATAGGCAACAAGAAAAAAGGTTAGTGAGTTAGGCAAATTTAGAAAAGTGAATAGTTAGTTGTGCTTTACTGAGAAAAAATTCAAAAGTTTGTACGAAGGTAATGGAAAAGAGCGCGCTTATATTTTAATTTACTCAAAGTGTGAATGTGTGTATGTGTGTATGTACATGTGTATGTATGTGTAGTTACTGAGCGTAATAAATACAACAACAGTAATCGTAGCTGTTAAGCATCTTATTAATGCCCCCTAACTAGCGGCCAGCTATCAAATCGCCCGCTCTCCGCTCTCCGCCCCCCTCCCTTTTACCTGTTTACTATCTATTATATTACGGTATGATGGCTGTGTACTGGTCGTACATACATACATATGTATGTATGTATGTATCTGTTGTAGATCTCTATAGTTATGGTATTCATTCCCTTTATATGCTTACAGAATTACCGTAAAATGGCAATAACCGCAGTAATGGAAAGCAAGCTGAGTGCGGCAAATATTGTTGCGGTCGTTGGTTTGGTAAGCAATTTGTTGTAAGAAATTCTATTACATTTATGATCATTGTACTTTTTATGTTCTTTTTCTCTTCCACCTTTCTGTATTAATGACGATTTAATTAAAAAATTTTTTTCCATTTTTTTTTTTTGTAATTTTCTGTTAGCTACTACCATCAAGAAGCGCGCTGAAAGCATGCAAGTCCACTTAGTAATTTTTTCTTAAATAATTTTGTTATCTTTTTCTACACCAATTAAATATTTTTATTTTCCCTCATATCTTAAATTCTATTCGATCAGCGTCTGCTCTACGAGAATGACCATCAATTGCTTAAGCTCAGTTTTTATGTCGCTTGTTGTTATTGCAATGGTCTGTCAAAGTCCGATAAAAAATCTATGAATAACGGCATTGAATTGAATGTTGCATCACAGGTGTCGAGACGTGTGGAGCTGGCAGATGGCAATCAATAAACGGAAATAAGAAGAAAACCAAATACGAAGAGAAAAACGTGCAGTTGGATAATCTTGCTTGTGAAAAAAGTGCCGTTGAATAACAGTTTAAAAAAGGTACAAATGCAGCAGCTCACTATTAATGTGAAAGAGCGTTTGCTTTTGTTTTTAATATGGAGCTTGTACAGGGTGGTCTATGCAGCGTTTGAAATTTGAACAATCGATTTTGTTTTTACATTAACAGTTAAAATAACATCCCTGATGTGTTAGAAATAAGTTTATGGTTAAACATTTAGCAAATACAGGGTCCTGCACTCGAAGTGTAACCAACTTCAGACCGCTTTCTAAATGACAGGTAGTTAGCTAAATGCCAGTCCAGAGTATTGTTTACAAGCGAGCGGTTTACATTTTGCCGAGAGTAAACGCGAAAAAACCTATATTTGGCTGGAAAATCACAACCAGCGATTGTTCGTGAGCTCGAGCGCCTTAAAGTAAATCAAGGTTTTGTTTATCGCACCATTACTCGTTACAATGATACTGGTAGCATCGCGAAACGTCATGGAAGTGGTCATCAAAAGACTGCGACGTCACGTGAAGTGGTTCAAAAAGTGAAGAAGTGACTTGAGCGAAATCCCCAATGAAATGCCAATCAAATGGCGAAATAACTGAAAATATCTGGCCGTAGCATCCAACGCATACTGAAAACTGAGCTCAAAGTCAAGCCTTACAAGATCCAAAGGACGCATGATCTCACACCAAAGCAGCACAAATCAGACTTTAGAGAGCGAAGGAGTTGCTTCGCTTGGCCGAAAGCGGCCAATTTCCGAACATTGTGTTTTCTCACAAGAAAATTTTTCAAATTGAGCAATTCGTAAACTCCCAAAACGGTAGGGTTTATTTGACCAACCGTTCATACGAGAATTTGAGTCATCGATTGATCTCCTGGTGACCACAGCACCTGCCACAGGTAATGGTTTGGGCCGCTGTAACCGCAGATGGGCGCTCTCTAATCGTTTTCATCGAGCCCGGCGTCAAGGTTAATGCGAAATATTATCGGGAAAGTATTCTCGAGGCTATCGTGAGCAAACAAACATTTCAGTGGCAGACCAAGGTCGTTTGAACAGGACTTGACACCGTCTCACAAAGCTCGAGTGAACCAAGAATGGCTAAAAATCAACGTTGCGAACTTCATAACGTGCACGCAATGGCTCTCAAATTCACCAGACGCGAATCCGATGGATTATTCTCTTTTGGGACATTTTTGAGAGCAACGTCCGAACTAAAGGATTCACCAATCCCGAGACGCTGAAAAAAGCCATTGTCCGCGAGTGGGCCAAAATCCATGCAAGTCACATTCGGGCAGCTTGGGATTCGTTTCTGGACCATATCAAGGCCATAGTCAAGGCAAAAGGTGGTCATATTGAGCAAAAGTAAATTGATTCTTAATTTTGTATTATTTTCACACATTTTTTACTTTGAAATGGATAAAAGTAAATTTCCAAACTAAATGTATGGCCTCGTTAAATGGTTACACTTCGAGTGCCGGACCCTGTACTTCAAGTCTAGCTCGTCCATATAAGCCACAAGACTACTCTATTGCACGGGTTTTCATTGAGGTATTAAGTGATGGGACAGCAGAGAAATTGGTATAAGTTATATGCTTACTGATGCATACCCGTCTTTAGAGACGGACTGAGCTCTTGACACTTGGTTTCGTATATCTCTTTACTAGAATTGGGAAACTTTTGGAAAATAGTGTCGGCAGATACTCGAAGACTCCCTCAACCTACATTCAATTCCAAGATATTCGTATGCAGCGTCAAATCTATTTCCGCTCACTTCGAAATTGACAGTCAACTGATGCGGTGTAGTCAAGTAGCCAAAGCGCGGTGCCGCTGTTTGCTTGCCAATGCCTGCAGAAACCGGCGCCGTACACACAGCTGGGTTTAATTTGCCCCAAAGATCACTGTTGAGGTAGCGGCGTTCGCCAACTGGCTTCTGTATTGAATTTGTGTGCGTATGTGTGCCTTGAGTGTATTTACTTCTTGCCTAATTGAAATGCTAATCTATGTGTGACTCCGCGCGCTCACAGCATAAAATGCAAGTGTTATAAAAAACATAATTTGCAAGTGATATTCTGCACCCATTTCACACACTCCCATGCCTAAGTTGATTATGTAATAAATGCATTTGCTAATCAAAATAAAGATATTATTAAATTTGATGGTGTTGAATTTGAAAATTTTCACACATTTACATGCATACCTGTATGTAGATATGCATGTGGTTGTGAAATTTCGCCTTCGAGGCAGGGAAACTGTAGCGGCCAACAGACCGGCCTACCTGCTGCTCGCCCGCCTTTTGCTTGCTAATTTTTTCTCAGGCATTTAAAAATATCACGCACAAAAGTCCGATTTGAAGCAAAAAAATTTCAACATTACGCAAAAAAGCACGCATACATGAACATATGTATGAGTGTATTTAAAGTAATTTTTATGCACGCATTTTCCTCATATCCACAAAGCATCATCCTGCTAGTTAAACACATACACACGCGCACACACACATGCACACAAAGTTGCATTGCAAAGTTAGTTAATAATTTTTACACTTTTTATAAATAATTTTTATGCTTAGTTTGCGTGTGCAAAAATTATGCGCTTCAATGTTTAACTGCAATTTTTCTAGCGCATTTTTTTTTTGTTGTTGTCAGCATTTTTTTTTACCCCACAATCGCTGGTTTTCTCGCAACTCATTTACATTTTGCCGCAAATTTTTTCGCTCTCATGCTTTGATTTTTTCACTCTACTTGCATTTAAAATGCACCGAATAGAATTGCATCACTTGCAGTGCAGTAGCACAGCTTTCCTGATTTTCCTTTGTTGCTAATTATGTTGAAAAATAAAGTCAGCAGGGTTGCCAACTAGGTGAAATAGTGCAAGTAAATTTAGATAAGAAATTATTGCAAAGGGCCAACTAACAATGCTTTGAAAGATTTAGAATAAAATGAAAATTTTTTGATTCAATTGCTAACAGTAATCATCACTGGGCAGCCTCTGACAAGCAGCAAAGGCATACCTAGACTTTTTTGGGGTGGAACAAACAACATTGACAGATTTGAATCGAACTTCGATCTAGTTTACGATTAATTAATATAATTATTTCGTGATGTATACTGTAATGCTTAATGGCTAATGGTAGTAAAGGGTTAAGGTATGGGCCTTTAGCATTGCGACCATATTGATCTATTGTGCAGCCTATGCTGTCTATTGACTGTTAAGTATGCTTATGCATTGCACCAGCTCCTTCTGAGGGAGTGATTGAAGGTCTTCATCTATAAGCATGAACTTGTTTAAAAACGTTTTCCTTCTATGCGTCAACCTCGGACATTCGACGATGAGATGTTCTATAGACTCCTCATCTTCGCAGCAAAATCTGCAGATGCTGGTGTTAGTTATGTCTAATTTATGTAAGTGTTTGTTGCAGGTGAAGTGACCCGTGAGAGCGCCTGTGAGAGTGCGAATGCTCTTTTTGTTTAACGTGATAGCTCTTTTAGCATTGTAACATAAGAACTTTTTGGAGTGTCTAAGACCCTCTACGTTGTTCCAATGCTGGTTTATTAGAGCTTTGGCCCAGTATTTTACTTTTTGTTTTAGAGTGTTTTTGTTAAATCCAAACATGGGACTAGGTCCGATGAAATTTACATCTGCCCTTTTTTGGCTTGAAAGTCTGCCTTTTCGTTGCCGTCATATCCCTCATGTCCTGGTACCCAAATTAATGAGACATTGTTTTTGGATGCCAGGTTATTGAGTGCCTTGTGGCATTCTAAGAGAGTTTTTGAGTTGTAGGTATAGCTATCTAAAGCTTTTAGAACTGATTGGCTGTCCGAGAGTATTCTAATCTTTACTGTCTTTTGGTTTCTACGTTGCATGATGTTTGCTGCTCCATTATTGCGTATAATTGCGCTTGGAAGATGGTGGTGTCCCTGGTGAGAGTGAATGATTTGTGGGTTCTGGGCCACACTACTCCTGCTCCTACACCATCATAAGGTGTTTTTGATCCATCAGTGTACCATTTTTGTGAATCATCATTCATCCATTTTGGGTTTGTTTTCCACTCGATCCTCTCAGGAAAGGTAACTGTGTATCCTTTTATGAAACAGAGGGTTAGGTCAATGTGGTCTGAAAC
Source organism: Anastrepha fraterculus (assembly GCA_037575425.1). Taxonomy (NCBI): domain Eukaryota; kingdom Metazoa; phylum Arthropoda; class Insecta; order Diptera; family Tephritidae; genus Anastrepha; species Anastrepha fraterculus. Next base: position 47,879 of record JAYXIM010030890.1, read on the forward strand.
TTGAGCCATGGTTATGGTGTTTTTGATTTTATCTAGGATACTTAGGTGACCGGTGAGGTTGCCTAATTTGAAATTTTCTTTCATGTGTAGCATGAGTGCTGCTTCCTCTTGGGTTGCTATATGAAGTGGTGGGAGATTAAGGAGTGCTTCCATGCCAGCTGTTGGGGTAGTTCTCATAGCCCCTGTGATGCATAGGCAAGCAAGCCTTTGTACTTTTCCCAATTTGGTTATCGCTGTTTTCTGAATAGATTTGCTCCACCATACTAGTGCCCCATACAGTATGATTGGTCTAACCATTTGGGTGTATATCCAGAGGGCCATACTAGGGCTGAGGCCCCAGGATCTCCCTAGTAATTGTTTGGTTGTCCACAAAGATTTCGTGGCTTTTTTTGTTATATTACTTATATGTGATTCCCAAGTGCGTTTTCTATCTAAGGTTAAACCTAGATACTTGACCTCTTCCTTTAGTTCTATCACTGTTTCATTTATTTTCAATATAGGAAATGTATGCTGTAGTGTAAGAGTCAGAGCGCTTGTGAAATGGTGTAGTGATTAAAGCTGTTCAAGTTTCTGTATTAATTCTCATCAACATTTCCTAAAATAAAGACACGAAATGTGCATGTTCCCTAATAACTAAGCACAGAGTGCTCTGATTTGCTCGAGATTTTCAGTGTTTCGAAGCTAACCTCTCTTAGAAGGACATAAATGCATAAATTTACAAAAGAGGTGCGTCTATAAGCCAAAAAATGTTAAAAATCATAAAAAAAATTGTTCAAACTGCTACAAAGCAAAAATATCTCATGCAATTGGGGTACCGTTCTCCTTTTATAAAACCTTGAAATATTTGCTATCACTCTGCATTTGTAAAGTTCATCAATTATTGCCTGTTAGAAAAAATTTGTTTTTTTAAATTTGAAAAAATTCTTCTTTTTGCGATTTTTCGCTCAGTGTCAAACTCTACTAAGCGAGAAAAGCAGGCAGAGCAAGAATGAAAAGTGCATGTTCTTGGTTTTTTATACCTGCTGAGCTGAATTCTTTTTCTACTGCTCACTACTCTTTCGTATATATGTATATGTATGTACCTTCCAGACTACCAGATTCAGCTCCTAATCATAGTTTGTAAGCGCATTTTTCAGATGTTCCATAAGCCTGATGAGAATTTAAGTCTTAATGGATATGTAAATAGCAGCACATGGCGAGAATGGCTTGCCATTCTTAGTAATAATTTCACCGAGATGAGAGCTTGCGACTCTGGCGGGTAGCGAGTTGACTCCTGCCTGAAAGCTAGCTGGCTCTGACTACTATTGGTGAAAGTTTGAATTATTTCACAAGGGTGCGCTATCAATATAATGTAAATGTTTCATAACCCTGTTGAGCGTTCCAAGCTTTTAGCAGACGTAGTAAAAAAATTGGCGAAAACCGTGATTCGCTTACAAAGTTCACGTCATACGGAGGTTTGCTCAGACTGTTTGTAATCACAATTCAGTTAAAGATGCTTCAAGTTGCTCCACGCGAGGTGGAACCGTCAACTTGACTAAAGCGAAGCTACTCTTCTTCACTAGTTTCACATTTTTACGAGAAAAATGTTACGAGTAACTCAAAAAACTTTAGAGGTGGAACCGTCAACTTGACTAGAGCGGAACTACTCTTCTTTACGAGTTTCTCATCTTCACGGAGCAGTAAACGGAAAAAATCTTTAAAAAAATATCATCTCCTTTCAATAATGGGCCAGATGGAGGTAAAAGGCAACGATATGTGAGATGAACTCGTTTGACAAGTGCGAACGGATTAGTGTTTGTTGGAACTCTAAACTAAACCCGGAACCGAATGTTATTGGAAGTTTGATATATACAGATCTTGGAACTGCAACCCCTTTACTTTTTTATGTCATCATAATTTCTTCCGTGAATCCCTAGCGGGAAACAAATCACCAACAACACCTACGCGCCATCCCACCCGATTACTGGATAATGCTTTCACCTGCTTCCAGCTTAACCCAAGTAGAGCTGTCTCGCGATCCACAGTTCTATTCCAAGTTTCCCTTGGAAGCCAGGTGCTCTTCCTCTCCTCTCCATTTCATTGCCTTCTTCGTTATGTTATCGTCATCTTTGCGTAAAATGTGACCAATCCACTTCCATTTCTGTCTTTTGATCCAAATGTCGAGCAGCTCCATGTTTGCTTTTTCGAGCAATTCTTTGTTTGTCATTATTTTTGACCAGAAAATTCGGAAATAATCCTTAGACAGCGATTGGCAAAAACTTGTAAGTGAATGATTGTAGCGGTGGTGAATTTCCAGGTTGAGCTACTGTACAGCAGTATCGACAGCACATTCGTTTTGAAGAGCCTAGCACTTAAACTGGAACTCAGGCTGTTGTTTCGCCATACAAGGCATAACATCTCGAATACCCCTCTGGCTTTTTCGATTCAGGAACGTATGTCTACATCCATGCCACGGCCCAAGGCAACTTTGTTGGTTGTGCTTATTCGTTATGCGCTAAATAAACTGTAACGGCCTCGGCTAGCTCATTCAAAATTGGCATACCTAAATCAGCGAGCTTTTGAGCAGCAGCGTATTCAACTCTCAACTTCCTTGGCGGTAACACAGATATCTTTCAGACGGAGCTGTTTGCGGAAGCTAGGATAGAGCTGAAACAGCTGCAGAGTGCATTATGGTCAGGTCTATTAAATTTCTTGAATCTCATTCAGAGTGAATTTGGTGGCCAAGCTCCAGAGCTTTTTGGTACCCTATTAAGTTGGATTTGTATCTAGCTAGCTAGCTTTGGAGAATGAAGAAGACTGTGATATGTCCGTAGGTGAGTTCGATCAGTGGGTTAGTTGCCCGTTGCCAGCTTGGCTGCGTTTGTTTTGTCACTTTTCGGTATTCAAAATGTTATTATTTTTTTAATTTTCAATTAACCTTAAAAAGGAACTGAATTATTTAACTAATTTTTGTACGCTAAATTAAAAAAAAAATTATTTTTTTAAAATTCATATACAAACTGAGAAACTTAATTTTCATAATTTTACTAATTTAAACTAAAGGTTAATTAAATTGTAATATTTTTAAATAATTTAGCTTTAGTATTTTCAGTATTTTTTTTTTTTTATTTTTTTATTTTTTTTTTTGGAAATTCGTAATTCTATTGTATTTACGCCCAATTAATTTTCAGTATTTTTTAAAATATTTCTTTTTTAGAAATTCGAAATTTTATTGTATTTATGCCCAGTTAATTTTCAGCTATAAAATAAGAGAGAAATTTAATTTTCATAATTTTAGCATTAATAATTTAATCTATAGGCCAATTAAGTTTTAATATATTTGCATAATTTTATCTCTAGCATTTTCAGTATTTTTATACATAAAAATGCATCCGTATGCTCAAATAAAGTTATGCTCTAATCAATCGGATTTTAATTTCCGCTCCAAAAAAAACTAAGCCACTGCAATTTTTTGCTCAAATGGTTGGCATCAAAGGCTAATAAGGCATTTTAATTGTATTGTGTAACGATGTATGATTGCATACGAAACATACATACATACGTGCATGTGTATGTAGACTAATTTAACATCAGCTGTGTATAAGTTAATTTCTTGTGACCTTAAAATTGTATTAATAATTTTTACATTAATTCCAATTATGTTTGTGCGAAGAAAGGAAATGAAAAATAAGCTGCGATTGGAAAAGAGAAACAAAAAAACTTAAAAAACAAAAAAAATTAAAAAAAAAAAATAAAAATAAAAAAATAAAAAATAAACCAAACAATAAAAAAAATTTAAATAAAAAATAGTAGTAAAAAAATTAAAACAAAATATTAAGCAAAGATATGCAGCTCTCAGTTCGAGGCTCTATCGCACATTTCCATCTACGTGTGATTTCATTTTATTTTAACAGCTCATTGCCACTTTACAGTAATTTGATGCAGGCATTAAGAAAATAATTTTTTTTGGGTTCAGACACACGAATTTTTTCAATTTTTTTTAAATACCATGAAGCGTTGAATCGATTATTACTAAGCGTTCTCAATCTGTCAGTGGAAAGTCAACTCAGCTTACAATACGGCGCATGAATGCATGTGTGCCGGAAAGGAGATTTGAGCGGAAAGTGATTCAAAAAACCTTAAAATCTCGATGATTTGCCACTCATAAATTATAATGTTTAAGTAGTTACATATATAACGCGAAGTTCTGAGAAAGGGAATAGAAGAAACACAGCTTCAAAGATAAAATTACGAAAAGTCAAAAAGCTCACGGAATAGGGGAGTTATAGAGTACTCTGTACTTACTGTTAGTAGGTGACTCAATGCAGCCGCAAATTCTACTTATAAGTACAAACACCCGAAGATGAAGGCGCTGGAATTTATGGTCCTAACACAAAACTGTCTGTGCCGATGGATAACTTTTCCAACATATTCCAATGAGAGGTGTATGCCATCCGTCTATTAGCGACATTCCATTCTGAATGGCAGCCAGGCGCACTCAATTCTTTATCCTCCCTTGTGGTTAAGGCCTCGCTCAATCGCATCAGACTTATATTGGTTCTAGGACACTTGGGAAAACCTGAAAATGAAGCCACTGATGCACTGGGTAGACAAGTTGCGGATCCACTACTAATACTACCCGAGCCTTTCCTTGCTATGGGATAACTTATTTTAAAGGTAGCGCTTAAAACCGAAGAGTGAAAACTACGACATATGTATAAATTGGCACCTAGCTATGAGGCTACGTCATTATTGGGAGAGTACAAACAAAAGAGATTTAAGCGTATCATAAGCCTCCGTAAGGACACACTGAGAATACTCACATGCCCCTTCAGATTGCGTATCCATCTGCACAGGCTCGAGATGCTCCAGTCGTTTTTGTGACCAATCCCCGGAAACTCCAATACATCTTCTTCTCTAATTCTATTATAACTATAGGGAGAAATTTTTTCGTGAGATTTATTCACTCACCAAACAAGGACAGATACCACATATCATTATGGAAAATAAGTGCCCTACTTACGAGAACTCTTTCGCGATTCTGGCACCCAAAAGTGCCTGTCATGGTTTTGAGAAACTTAAAAAGCGAAGCTTGGGTTCGTCACTAGAGCCTTAGTCGATGGAGTAGTCTGTGGGAAATCAGAAAATTTGCGGCGCTGTCTACTATAAGAGGCTCAATGTGTCACAATCGGCTAGGAAGATAATGGCTGGTATTTTCTATTATTGGCAACTGTATCAAAATATATTGCGGGATACAACGGTACACCTTAAGAAAAACTAAAAAATGTCGTTAGGAAAAAAAAAATTGTGTTTTTTCTGTTAAATACACAAACTCCTTATGCACTGCCTAAGCATGGCTTCGAGCAGCAATTCCTACAGTTCTACATTGCCAAATATGAAAAAAGCTTTGAGGAAAGAAAATTTACTGGCGATAATGAAGTGAGTTTGACTTTTTCTGCCTTTTTCGAGGCCTGGGCAAAAGATTTTTACGGCACAAAAATTACAAAAGAATTAAGAAATGTATTCGGCTTAAAAGTGGATATATCGAGAAAGCAACATTATTTAATTTCAAGTCGCTCATCTCATGAACTGCTTGAACTATTTTGATTTCATGCAGACAAGACTGGATTGCATAATGAAGCCAATATTTTCCTTGCAAAAACTCTCTAGGAGCCGCTGTGAGTCTCGATCGCAGCAATAAGATGGAAAAGCTAATAAAAACGATTTCTGTGAGGTTTCGTTAGATCTGGTGAAAGTTGGCCCAGTAAGACTAAAAGATCGGCACAGACGATGGCCATCAAGCGGATAGAAGAGGTCTTGATAGCATAACTCTGAGGCACCTTGGTAGAGGAAGATGATGATTTGCAACTGTAGCTGTTTAGTTCGACAGGCAAGCGTGAACCTTTCGTGGATTTTCGCGACCGCGTTTTGGGGCGTAGCAGTACGGAATGTTGCTGTCTTAGATCACCGGGTAATATTGAATTATTTTCAGCTCTTCATGGTCGGTTGAGCAGAAGGTGGGTAATTTGGAGACTTGCTTGAAAATTCTGATTACTTTCCACTTTCCATGGCCTCTATAGGTACATCATATCGTTGTAGGATGATAAGGGTACTAACATTAGCAGCCTTACGTCTAAAACAAACAAGTTATAATGAAACGCAATCTACCTCTATCTCCATCTCTAGAGAGAGATATAGCTATCTCTACCTCTACCTTTATCTCTACCTCCTTCCCTATTTCTGTCTATATCTCCATCTCTATCTATATCGCTATCGCTACCTCTATATCGATCTCTATTTCTTACTCTCTCTGTCTCTATCTCTACCTTTATCTCCATCTCTACCTCCTCCACTATTTCTGTCTCGATCTCCATTTCTATTTATATCTTTAGCTCTACCCCTATCTCTACCTCCTTCTCCATCTCTATCTTTATCTCTTACTCTGTGTGCATCTATATCTCTATCTTTATTTCCATCTCTATTTCTTTTTCTATATCTACCTCCATCTCCACCTCCTTCTTTATTTCTATCTCTATCTCTTACTCTGTCTCTGTCTCTATCTTTATCTTTATCTCTTACTCTATCTCCATCTCTATTCCTACCTCCATCTCTACCTCCTTCTCTATTTCTATCTCTATCCCAGTCTCCATCTCTATCTTTATCTCTTACTCTGTCTGTATCTATATCTCTATCATGGTCTCTATTTCTATTTCTATCTCTACTTCCATCTCCACCTCCTTCTTTATTTCTATTTCTATCTCTATCTCTTACTCTATCTCTATATCTATCGCTATCTCTTTCTTTATTCCTAACTTTATCTCTATCTTCTCTCATCTCTTCTCCCTCCCTCCCTCTCTCTCTCTCTCTCTCTCTTTGAGGCACTACAAAGAAAGACTCTAATGTTAGCCGTCTAACCAATGGGCAATCAGTTGCGCTCTTGCTGTATTCACGTGGACTGCGACAATTTGCCAAGCACTGACACAAAATATCTCACCCATGCACTCCCACATAGAATACTTATACAAATGACATGTGCGCATATTTTAAAATATGAACAAGCGAGGCCAATTAAAAATGAATTCTCAGCGGCATTATGAAAGACAATAGAAAAACTGCAATAAAATTAAGTTTATTGACACTTTAAATAATGAATAAAGTCATTAATTTTATGTAAACTAGAATTTTTATTGTTTGCTCCGCACTGGTGTGACACCAAAGAACACACAAAAGGGGCGAAAGGAACAAATGGGAAATGTTTACTGTGAAATAGCGAAAAGTGCAATAAAATTTAACATAAATCATACATATTTTGGAATGGGTGAGTGGAAGTTTAATGTAAACTAAAAATCTAAGAGTTGTGATATGTAGCTTTAGTGAAATTTTTTTCATAATTTATAGGCGTATTTTTTGATAATTTTTGAGATATTTGAAAATCTGGAGCAATAGCTCTGAACTTTTGGAAACAATTTTTTTTTTCATTATGAGTTACTTAGAAAAAAAAATTACTATAAATAAGAACTAAAAAATGTGGAAAAATAAAAAAAAATTACGCTTTCTGGTCATCAGCGAATGAAATGGAATACAAAATTACTAAATGCTTACAGCTGAGGTATAAAATATGTTTAATGTTAATGTGGAAACTTCGAGATACTGAGATATATGGATGTATTTTTGGACCCCTTCAGTGAAAAAGAAAAAAACACATAAAACAGATTGGCGGTTGTCTGATAATGCTACGATCTAAGGTACTTAGCGATTACTCATCCCCTCGTTACTAGTTTATAAGACTAATTGCGCGTTTCATTTCTAAATCATGAAAAATAAAGTCTGAAAATTTGTATGTTCGCTAATAACTATGCACAGAATTATCCGATTTGCTCAGAAGTTTTTGTATTTTAAAGGTAATCTCTCCTAGAAAGACATAAAATGCATAAACTTACAAAAAAGGCTTGTTCATAAACCAAAATGTGACAAAAAATCATAAAATTAATATTCAAACTGCAACAAGTCAAAAATTACTCAACCGATTTGAGTACTGTTTTTTTGCTATAAAATATAAAAATATTAGCTATCAGTCTGCATTAATCAAATTTACCAATTACTTAATATCATTATTAAAATTCTGAAAACAAAAGTAGATTTAAAAAAGTTAATATTTTTTTGCTATGTGAAAAATAGTAAAAAAAGAATAATAGGAAATAAGTAAGCGAAACGAAATCAAATAGATTAACGAAACCAACGCAAGACAAGTCTTGTCGAGCGCCTATGCTCCCGAGAGGAGTGAACAAGGAAAAAAACCAAAAATAAGCGAAGCAAAGCTGAAGAATATAGGCTACCTAATTTCGTTATCTTAAAAATAATGTAAACTAGCAGCTCTGACAATTTGCAGCAAAATGCTTTGGTTAAAGTTTTTGTTAAAAATGAAACACTCCGAAACCAATTTTAGAAGAAATTTTAACAGGTCCTAAGAAATCTACACCTTCGTATAAAAAAGGTAAAAAAAATTAGGTTGGCTGCTTCAAAATAATGAAACAATTAGCCCATTGAACCATCGCCCGGGTCGCTCAGAGACGGTTGTGGCCCAATAAGAAGTTCAAAAAGTTGAAAAATTGGTGATCCAACAATTAAACTGCGGTAAATCGGCGAAGAATGTTTGTTTTTCCTCTCGGGAGCATAGAGCCTCGACAAGACTCAGTCTTGCGTTGGTTTCGTGAATCTATTTTGATTTCTGACAGGGTAGGTCATTATCGTGCCGCTACCAGTCCTAAGTAGTGGAAATGCCCACCTGTCTTTGCTTAGGAACAACGCCTTCTACCTGTTTAGAGGGCCATCTGTGTTTCACAGTTTTCTGCCAGAAGGATCACACAGATGGTTGAGAACTTCGCTTAATCTGGTGTGTCTGCGCTATTACCGCGATTGCCCGCTTGCTCTTACTGGCGTCACTGATGCAATGTGTAACTGTTTGTTTTTGCTTGTTTTAGCAGCCACAATGCAAGTAACTGTCTTTTGTGCGGGAGTAAGGATTGAAAGAATAAGGTCTTGTGGGGCTGTGAAATGAATTTTTTGTTTGTTTTAGAAACTAGGAAAGTAGGTAAGTTTGGGAAAGTGTGAGAACCGTGCTTTACGTGAAATTCGAAACCCCAACCTGGGATGGCAAGCTAGTGCACTTACGCTGGACTACCGAGGTCGCCAAGGCCGAAGAATTACAAATTAGCAAATAATGAATTAGAGGCAGGATTTACATAAACATTTACACATGAAAAAAATTAAGAGGAAATGATCACTCTGCTGACACACAAAAAACGGCGATTGGAGACTTTCCACCGCACGGGTCGCGAGAGATGCCTTAATAACTAGGGTACTCACAGAAATTGACTACCCATCTTACAGTTTTTACCTCTTTTCTTTGCTTTCTTCAAAATTTTCTGCAATCCAGAACTTTTTCTTCATTTTTGTTAAAAGAAAAAGTTTCGATTTTCGGACGATTTTGAAATGAAGGTGACCGTAGAAAACTGTTAATGTTTTCAGTGCACAAAAGTATTCCCCTTTTATTCACTTGACGGAGGCTTACATAAAAAAATGTAAAACCAAAGATCGCAAATTAAGTTTTAGCCACTCCTGTTATTGTTGTAATAGCATAAAACATTTCTCATAAATCTTTAGAGAACTCTCCTGAAGTGACAACCCTTGGCCGAATTGAAATTCTTTGTCGGTCCGGCAACGCTGCAGCGCCCCTCGTATATAACGGCTTAAAATATAGTATTATTAAAATATTTGCCACACAATTTTGCATCATACCGCTTCATTAATATTATTTAAAATTAATTCAATGTTTAATTCTATCCTCATTTGATGGCAGTGCCAAAATGTCTCACAAACTTTCCTTTATTTGACAAACTCTCATTATCACCCAGTATTGCGTCATTCCACCACCCATTCACTAATTATCTAATGAACCATTTAGGACCTACTCCAAATACCCAAATTAACACTTAATTTAATTGAATATTTTAATTCGAACAAAATCTGCGCCTCAATTGCCAAGCTGCTCGTTAATCGTTCGCTCTCTTTCTATTTGCGCACATTAGCGTGCAATTTAATTACACTAATTGCACAATCAACAATGCTGGCGCTGGCCGTTCGCGTTCATTGACTTCAAAAACAAAAATGAAATAAATAAAAAATTAAAAAAAAAAAGGTCTTACTCTGTGGCAAATTGCAGCGTCGCCAAATGTTCACTTCAGTGCTGCTGCTTCTTCCTCCACAGCCTAAATGTCACAATATACTTGAAGTGTGCACGTATGTGTGTGTGTGTGTGTGTGCAAACGACGACATCAGCATTCTTTCAATGAAAGTATTCTAATTTTAATGCATTTAATTTTAGCTGCTACCAAAATAGTTTATAAAAGAATGAGCGTCGATTGTTTTCTTTTTTTTTAATTTTGTTTTAATTTTTAGTTGCTATGTTTTTTTTGTTTTTTAGCTGCAATTTATTGAGTGCGCTGAGCGTTGAGTTGCTTTGAAATACTTTAAAAACTCTTGAATATTTACTTAACAGATTTCAGTGGCGTAGATGTGACAGCCGCCAAGCCAGCGAAACAAGTTGGCCACAGAATGAATTAGTCCGTGTTCGAAAACTCCGTGTAAAGTCAGAGAGATGGCACTACTGGCACTTATCGAGACTACTTTTAGTTAGTAGCATCTCTTGGACGTGCACATACCAAGTTTCAGCCAGATCAATATATTTCTTTGTGTTAGGCATTCGATTGAATGGAGAGGGTCGAGTGATTTTCCTTGTCCATCACGACAACGCACCAAGATGGAAAAAGATTTTATTCAAACGAAGAGGCGAATGCAGAAACGAATGGCTATTTTTCATTCTTGGACAAATTCTATTGTTCGGATGGGTTCAACGACCCTCGCACATAATTAATACTTTCATCCTTTGTCAGGTATTTGGCCGAACTCCCAATACTATTGTCCCAAAAATGTGGAGAGACCTGCAGTTTTATGTCGCCTCCGAATAGCAGATGATTTTTTATGAAGAGCTCTTTCATGGCAGAAACACACTAGGAAGTTCGGCATTGCTTACCGAGGGGCCACCGGTATTAGAAAAAGCCTCTTTTAACAATTTATATGCTTCATACCCACAGCGGGTGTCGAACACGGGCTCTACTGAATAGTGGTAAAGCACCAACCCATTCAACTTCGGCGACCGCCAAATGAAGGAATGTCCTCCCAAATCTACCTCGACGAGTCTTTTATCTGAAAAATCTAACTTTCCTGCTTCAACCTCCAAGCCAATAGATGTTCTTAGATGCCCGATAGCTTTGAATCCCACTGCTTTTCCAGAGAGTGCAAACTTCGTAATCGTTGTTTTTGTAACAGCGTAAAATGTTCCATAAATACTTGCAATCTTCCGATAAATTCACAATCTTTAGCGGCTATAAATTCTAGACATTTCTAGCCCACGACTGGTCAGAGTTATAAAATCCGCCCAAATTCTCACAAGCTCAATTAGCCGGGCTATTTTGGCGAGTTTAAAACGTTGTTCCATCTCTACTTCAGCCTTAAAAACGTTGTAGTAGTAAGGCCACCTAAAACAGTAGTCAAGTGTTGGGATTTGCGTCAAGAGCCAATGCCAACCCTACGGCCAGACTTTTAATCAACGGTTGTGTCATTTCTTTCTCGTGTTAACTGGCACCAGTTGGACCCATCAAGTGAAGCCAAGTGGTTATCCACCTGATTTTCCCAACGCAGAGAAGGCCTTCCTTTCAGAGCCGGAGCGTTTGTATCCATTCTGTTAACATTACCCAGCCAACGGAGCCGCTGACTCTTTATTCACTGCACTTTGTCTATGCTGCCGTAAAGCTAAATCCCCCATCTATCTCAACCGACTTTCCATTAGTACAGTACTAGTAAGAATACTTGGGAATTGTATGATTTTTACCTAATTGCTTCTATCACAGCCGTAGGAACGAAAAGGAAGTGGAGAGTATCCAATACTTTCTGTGTCACTGTCCCGTTCTTGCCAAAACGCAACATCGGTGTTTAAACTTTTCCTTTTTTCGATGTCCAGACATAGAATGCGTAGCCATTTACAATATTTTATCGTTTATTAGAAGAAACCACCCATATGGAGTATAAAAGAGGAAATTTGAGTCTACACAAGTGGTATCACAATGATTCTCCAGGCTTAAGTGGAACCCTCTACAGCATCATAGAGCGTATCAATCACTGTAATCGAACCTAACTTAACCCACGAGTTGGTTTATGCGTGACTCGATGCCAGATAGTGCCTGTATTGGCCACGGCATGCATGAATAATCAAATGAGCTCGAATGCGTTGCCCATAGAAATACAAACAAAGAGATCTCTTCTTCTTCTTGATTGGCGCGATAACCGCTTACGCGATTTTGTCTGAGTTTAACAAAGCGCGTCAGTCGTTTCCTTCTCATGCTTACCGTCGCCAGTTGAACACATCAAGTGAAGCCAAGTTCTTCTCCGGCTGATCTTCCCAACGCAGAGGAGGTCTTCATTTCAGAGCCGGAGCGTTTGTATCCATTCTGTCGACATTACCCAGCCAACGAAGCCACTGGCTCTTTATGCACTGCACTATGTCTATGTCGCCGTAAAGCTCATACACCCCTTTCCAAAGCCCAAAGGCCTTTCTCTTCCTCTGGTACTACCAGGTGGTATCGCATAGAATACTTTCAGAGCCGGAGCCCTTGTATCCATGCGGAAGTCATTGGATCTTTATTCGCTGCGCTATGTCTATGTCGCCGAAAAGGAAGAGATAACTTCTAAACCATCTGCAGCTCGGCGACGGCATTGAACTGTAGGTTCCTGTTTATTAAACGCGTACCACAAATTGGAGGTTTCACTCCGCGTAACAAGAGGTTGCATGTGTTTGAGTAGAGAGATAGAACTTGTAAGGTGGTGGCAACGGTAGTCTGATCCCAGTGAGTACAAGGTTTAAACCGAACTAGGAATGTATTGTTTACTTAAGGTCCTCTTTTTAGATCGGTTATCGACTGTTTAGCTGCGCTGCTTCTGCATTTGCTAGTCGCCTTTGGCAGGTCACATACACTTGCTTTAGTTACTGCTGTTTATATATTCGCAAAAGTCTACTCTTTTCTGATTCAGAGAGGAACAGATGACCCGTTAAAATGCTATTCGGTTTCGTGACTGCAAGTTGAGGGCTTATGAATCGAAGTTCCAATATTTTCGGTAAACAGTAAATCGTTTAGCGACAATGCAGAAAAAAATGGGCAAGAATGTTAGAGACAAAAAAAGATAAAACGTGAATGGTTAATCATAGTCTATTCATGAGTGCCTCAAAAAAGGTAGAGCTATTAAATCATGCAGATTGTTCACCATTAGGAGAGAAGGATTTATGCTATTGATGGATATAGATATTTGATATGAGCTTCGTGATGAACTCGTTTACTGCTTTATTTATTAATGCTCAATGGATCTGCGTGACGGTAAGCCTCTTGCTACTGTCAAAAAGAGTCCCTGTTGTTGTTTTCAAGCACGAGGTATGTCTATAAGTTATTTCATAAGCTGTTCGAGTATTTCAGCGGTTGTGCTAGGCGAATGAATAGAATACAGCGGCTCGCTTGAATGCAGCGGTTACTGAGTTTTGGCAGGGAAGATATGGAGACCGCATCAAAACGTCAAGGGTTTGATTATAATTATTATATGATTTGGAGGGAAATGAGTGCTCCATCTAGGGTGAATAGATGACAGTCCTTGCGCCAAGGCAAGTAGGTAACGCTGCCGCACTGTCTTGCTGATGTAACGGCCATCAAGGAAATAGCGAGTGCAAGTACCTCAAGTTCAAATTAATTTACGTGTAAACAAATAATAAATCACTATTTATTGCAAGTAAATATATATAAATATTTATGCCCAAGAATGTAAGTCAACGTGTCATTAACAAGCATCTTCCAATTATCGCCGCTCATGGCTTGTCTACTTGCAGTTTCTTGAACTCTCATTCCACTGACATTGAAATGCAGAAATGCGAGCGCTTTTCCGCAACTACAAGAAATGGATCGATATTAAGCGATATGATCCATATTGCAAAATAATACAGCGAGCTGATATTTACATATATATCCACATATACAATTGCACGTATGCATAGCATGCTTGGGAATCATGTAAGCGGTGAATAACCACAGGCGATAGCTTATCTTAGTTATGTTGAATGTACAAAAATCCATACAAATATTTGCTTCACCAAGTACAGGCTGGGCTTGAGGTCAGCTGAAAGAGGTATTTCATTTTATTTTTAATATACATATTTCGTAGAAGAAGAATATTCAAGCTTGTAGTAGCAGCGTAGGATGCAGATAAAAGCATGAAGTACAAGTTCACAAGCGTAAGCGCCTAAGCGCACGCTTCATTTTTTTTCTTTTCGTTTTGTTTTCGCTTTCAAGTTTTTGTTTGCGTTTTCTTTCATTTCGAGTACAAAGTGCAAGGTGAGAAAAACAAATAAACGTTAATGAGTTTTATACAAATTTGTATGGGCAAGCACAACTACACATACACACACACTCAAATATACTTGCGCTGGCTCAATATTATGCAAATTGCCTGCAACAGAGTTGCTTTACATGTTGCCATCCATCTAATGGTACTCTTGCGCTCATATGAGCGTTAGTAGGTGTTATTGCGTGGGTAGTCTACAAATTGTTAACAGGAGCAGCAAAAAAGGTGTTTGCATATTAATGAGTGTGTTTTTTTTAAAGCTCATCGGTACTGACATTTGCTGATATAAATCGATTGCCAATTTCATGTAGCACTAAATGGCGATTGATTTGTAGCGCATTTTGGGATTAGAAGCAGTTGAGAGACATATGTACATGAATATTTCTAAATCTTATAAATTAAAGTCCCAAAATGTGTACGCATGTAAGCAAATAACTGTACACGGAGTGCTCCGATTTGCACAGAATTTTTTCCATTTTGAATCTAATCTCTCTTGGAAGGTTTTTCGTGACATACAGTGAACAAACTTACAAAAGAGGCGTGCCTATAAGCCAAAATTTGTCAAAAAATCATAAAATTCCATTTCCAACTGCAACAAATCAAAAGTGACTTAACTGATTTGAGTGCTATTTTTTTCATTATAAAACTTTGAAATGTTTGCTATCATTCTGCATTTATCCAATTCAAAAAATATTTCCTATTACTATAAAAATTTTGAAAGCAAAAACAAACATATTTTCAAAAAATTACCCCACTATGGGGAATAAGCGGGAATAAACAGGCAAAGCAAAGACAAAAGGCCAAATTTTCGTACGAAGGCAGATGGAAAAGTCTCGTGAATACGACATAAAATTCAAAGCTGCTTACGACAGAATAATTCGAAACCAGCTTTTCTTAGCGATGGCCAAGTTTGATATTCCCGATAAACTAATATGTTTGACGCGGTCGACTATGCGCAATGTCAGGTACGTTGTAGGAGTTCAGACCGACCTGTCACGATAGTTCGCCACATTGACGGGCCCCGGTGAGGGGATGAACTCTCAACTCTCAACTTCTCTTTAATATTGCTCTTGAAAAGGTTATCAGGGATACCGGCGCACAGTGGGCATTTTTTTACCCACTTTGTTCAAAAATGGCTACAAGATCCAATTTTTGAGCAATTTTAATCATTTTTATCTTAAAATGCTCGCAAATGATTTTGGAAGAGATTGTCCATTTGTCAAATTGAAGGTCAGATGTATTCGGCTCAAGACCTCACCAGAACCTGCTACGTCTGTTCACCGATACGAACAACTGCCGGTCGGCAAGGAAGCAAGAGCCTCTTTCTATAAAAGTGTTCTTAAAAGACCTTCCAGGAGTTCGTTGTGCTGCGAAATTTGAAAACAAATTCCGATGAAAAACAAAGCAAAAACTCACCAAATATTTTGAGGACTATGAGCCCCAAGAAGCCAAACAACTGCAACGCGCGGTTTCTAAAACGGTGAGGTTCCTCTAACCGGCTCATAAGGATAAAAGCTGACATCGTCGTTGTCTAAAAAGTGCGATAGCTGGGGTTAGTTAAAAACAGCACGGGAGCTTATCACGTCGACTATAACGCTTTCTCAGCCGTCTTGGGCTTAGAATGGCTTGGGCTCGGAATGACTTGAGCTGACATCCAGCCAAGGACTGGCACTGCAGCAGAATTTCTTAAAAATTATTGATGAGTGTTTATGCTGTTACAACAACAACTACGCCCTCTACAGCTACCAAACAGAGCAGCACGAATTCGTTCTCGGATTTGGTGTGTCACCAAAAACTTCAGTTCATTTCGGTGGTCGAGTGTAACTCTGAAATTTGCATCAAACAAACCGTAATACTTCAAAACACACCAACGAGGAAAATCGATCCAGATGACTTCAACTCCAGGATGAACAACGAAGGAAGCTTCCGTTCTTCTTCTTCTTCATAGCATCACAGTCCTCGGTGAAGCATTGCTTCAGTCACAATCTTGTGCCATCTGTTTCTATCTAAGGCTACCTCCTTCCAACGCCACACGTTTGGCTTTTCAAGTTCAACTTCCACATCTTTGAGCCGTCTCTTTCCGGGGCGTCCTCTTCTTCGGCCTCCAGCGGGGCGTAATTCAAGTGCCTTTCGAGTTGTTCTCCCCTTGGGCATTCTAAACACACGAGCCACCTTATCCTTTGAGATTTTATAAATCTTATCACAGTTTCGTTTTTTGCTAATAGTTCCAGCTCATGATTACATTTACTTCGATAGGAGCCGTCTGGCAGTCTTACAAGTCCATATATTTTTCGCCATATTTTTCTTTCGAATACCATTAGCTGATTAATGTCAGTGGTTTTTAGCGTACATAGTTCGCAATCATAGGTAATCATGGGGCGGATCAAGGTTTTGTATATCCCTAACTTTTGGTCGCAAGACAATAATTTAGACTTATGCAGCTTCAAATTAGAAAAGTAAGTTTTATTTGCTGCTAAAACTCTATCATTTGCTGTCAATGATGTATCCTTATTGGCTGATATTTTGATGCTCAGATAAGCAGGTAAATTCTTGTATACTCTTGAATGCATAGCCTCTCATCAGCATGGGAATGCATGCATCTGTGTTTCAAGCGGAGGAGTAACTTTGTTGTGGAAAACAGAAGGAGCCCCTTAGACAGCCCCCCAACCTCATCAGGGGTAGTCGAGTCCTGTAAATCCAGGTTGAACTATGTCGGTAGACATAATAGCCTGATACTAACATGGGTGCCCTGACGCGTAGGTATCGGATAACAAGACCTCTGACTCTTTAGCCAGGATGAGTTCTGACACCAACTTCTCTGTCATCAAAGCCACGATTAGCAAACTGGTTACTTTAACCCACAAGCGAGCTTGGCAGGCTGAGAGAGGCTGCAGATGGACAAACAGATGTTACCTGTTATGCCCGACCGACTGTCGCAGTTCTTCCTGTCACTAAGCAGAAGAGACTGCAGACAGCTGGATGGACTGATGACGGGCCACTTTCTATTGGCAAAGCGCATGGAAAAGGTGGGCATCTCATGCAGTGCACTTTGCCCAGCATGTGGAGAGGCGGATGAGACGGCGGACACTTTCTGTACGTCTGCACTCGCTCGAATCAGATGTGAGGTCTTTGGCACTGATGTGTTAAGAAGCGACCATTTTGGCTCCTTGACACCACAAGATCAACACACAGATTTCTTCGGGGGTCGAGTCGATTTAAAGAAACTTAAAAAGGGAATCCGAGTGCAGTACAATGGACTTAATTGTGTCTGATTACTGTACTTACTAGTCTGTCGCGCCAAAAAAAACCTATATTTATTATGCATTCATTTACTGAGTTCAAAAGAGTTTAACTTAGAACTAACAGCAATCGGCGCATGTGGGACAAGAGGTCGAAGTGCCGTTAGTTGAAATAAAATTACTTTAACACATCAACAAATGCAATTTCAGCTACTTTTTGTCTCCATTTTTTCTTATTCTTCTTACTTAGTATGCAAAAATCGCATGCTCCAATTCTTTACCGCTGATTTTTTCCGCACTCTCGTATATTCTATTTCCACTTGATTTCCGCAATTCGTTGCATTAAATTTCCCAATGCTGCTCAGTTTCAAATATCACACACAGATACAACACACAGGCATGCATATGCACTTGCACTGCAATATCGAGTTGGCAAATGTCAGTTATTGTGGCACAACAGCTGTGAATGACAGCGGCGGCTTCCAAGACACCTTTTCACACCTTTGAATTGAGTTATCAGCCACCGATGCCTCGCACACCGCGCATAGTTGCTCAGCATGCATGTCTCTTTGCGGATAACTGAGATTTATAGTTGTTGCTGCAAATACTCTTTATTGTTTTATTACTTCTTATTATTATAATTTTTTCTTCCATTGTGACATTTGAAACTTGCCCGCGGCAAAAATAGAATACTGTCAAGTGTGCAATGTTTTGACGACGCTGATTGCGGTTGCGGTAAATCGCAGCAGTTGGCACTAAGCCTAAGCTATGAGCGCAAAGCTGTGACTATTGCGTGGGCGCGCAGTCCGCAAGGCAGACCGCTAAGTGAATAAAATCGGAAAGTCTGTGAATGGAAGTTAATTGAGACAAGGCATTTGGGAAAAAATGTGTTGAAAATTTAGAGAAAATGAAATGAAGGGGAACTGTTGAGAAATGAAATTGTTGCGAATGAAGTGGAATGCAGCGAGACACAATTACCTGCTGAGAAATTACTTTTAATACTTAGGTGCAGAAAAAAATTTAAACCAAAACACTGTCTAATAGTCAAATTTAAGGCGACATAAATAGTAAAAAAAACATAAACCATGCACGTGCGAACAAAGGTAAGGTAAAGGTATATTGGGTTGTCCGGAAAGAAATTTCCGATTTTTTAAAAGAAAGTAAACCCATTTTTATTAAAACTTAGAATGAACTTTAATCAATTATATATTTTCCATTTTGTTCGATAACCTTTTGCCATCTTTCCGGCAAATTCATTATTCCGCGCGCATAGAACTTCTGGCCTTTATTTGCAAAAAACTGAACCAAGTGAGATTTTATAGCCTCGTCAATGCCGAAAGTTTTAGCATTTAAGGAGTTCTGCAAAGACCGAAACAAATGGTAGCCTGGTGGTGCAAGGTCAGGGCTATATGGTGTATGCATCAAAAGTTCCCAGCCAAGCTCTCTCAGTTTTTGGCGAGTGACCAAAGATGTATGCGTATGTATGACAAAGTTAGACGTCCTGATGAAATATGACACCTTTACGATTGCTCAATTCTGGTCGCTTCTCGTTGATGGCTGTACTCAATTTGCCCAATTGTTGCCAGTTGACATCAGAATTAATCGTTTGGTTCCTCTGAAGCAACTCAAAATATACCGCACTCTTCCAGTCCCACCAAACTGACAGCATAATCTTCTTTTGATGAGTATCAGCCTTTGAAGTGGTTTGTGGGCGCTTCATCATGCTTGGACCATGATCTTTCGTTTGACGTTATTGTAAACAATCCATTTTTCCGCGCCAGTGATAATCCGCTTCAAAAACGGATAGACTCCATTGCGTTTAAGATGCATATCACAAGCGTTGATTCGGTTTGTTAAATGAATTCCTTTTAATTCATGTGGTACCCAAACATCAAGCTTTTTTACCACTCTACGACTCTTTATATGCTCATGAACAGTTAATGTCGGTATATTTAACTTCTCTCCAATCTCACGCAAAGTTACATGACGATTCGATTAAAGCCTTGATAACGTCTTCATCGACATCACTTGACCGACCTGAACGCGGCTCTTTTATAAGTGAAAAATCTCCAGAACGGAATCAGATAAACCAATTACGACACTGTCTTTCTTTTAAGGCTTTATCACCATACAAATCACGCAACTTTTTGGCAACCTTCTCTACGCTTTTTCCTTAAGGGGGTAGTATGGTTAATTCGGTGTAAAACAAGCATATTTTTCGAAATTTTTTTTGTCGACACAGTTGATTTATTCAAAATTTTAAAATTACTTCATTATAAAGTCATATTTAAAGAATATTGTGTGAAATTTTCATTGATTTTTATGAAGAAATGAGTTGGTGGCAGCGAATCTTCGCGGACGTCTCATAAAAAAGTTTTATTGCAGAACTCATTACTGGATCAACTAAAATCAAAAAACCAAATTGATTTCATCAGCTAATAAAGTTTCGCAGGTAACAACGTCGAATTTTTTTTTTTTTTTTTTTTTAATTTTTTAAAGCGCTTTGAAGTCAAAACACCGATTTTTCATTAAAAAAAACTTGAAAACTTTGTTGTTTTAAAATATGACAAAATTAAAAAAAAAAAAAAAATCGACGTCATTACCTCGTGAATACAGTAAAGAAACAAAAAAACCAAATTTGAAAAGAATCGGTGCAGTAGATATGAATCTACAGTGGACACCGACCGTAAAAAAGGCAAATGTGAGAAAAACCCGTTTAAAGATTTTCGGCAGCGTGAAATCCGGTTGGAGAGGTAGATACTTAATCCTTTGTGTCTTTGTCAATTTTACTCTAATGCACTTCAAACTTTCACACAATAATCTTAAGATGTTATAGAATAATTTAAAAAAAATTAAAAAAAAAAATACCATACTACCCCCTTAATGGAAATAATAAAGTAAAATATATACATATGTCGAAAATGCTCTTTTGTGAGCTCCATATTAAAATTGACGCCAAACAAACAAATATAAACAAAATTACGCGCACTTTTTTTCTAAAGCAAGCTAAAAGTGACAGCTAATAACTGTCATAAGACAAAATTAAAATAAATAGTCACAAGCTGTTCAAAACAATTATCAACGCCGTCTATATGTAAAATCGGCAGTTACTTTCCGGAACCAATGAAACATTTTCAAGTAATGGATGATTCCTGATGGGTAAGTGATTCCTGGCGCCATAAGCATCGACTATGAAAAGTAAAGCCAGTCAGCGCCAGAGTCCAAGATCAGCAGTAGAGAGGTCACATGTATGTATGCCGTTGTGCGCCCAAGAAGAAACTCCTCTGTAGCAGAGTACTCATTGAAACTGAAGCAGAGTAAGACTGGAACCTTAACCAAACAGCTATGCCGGCTTCAGCCAATTAGAATTTCATAACCAAGCTAGCAAAGGAAATTGATGGCAGCATTTAGCTTGAGGCAAGGAAAACCATAGTATTGGATTGCGAGCATGTCCATTGCTGGTTTGCAGAAAACAAGGTCGGTGGTAAGCTCCAAAAAAAAGGTGTTAATCTGCTGTTCCGCTTAGACCAGAACCATTTTGAAGTCTTAACTGATTTACATCTAGGAGGATAATACATATATGAGTTCGTCGGAGCAGAGTAAGTAATTTAATCATTTGCCTTTGTCCATCTCGGCCGGTCCACTAAGACGGAATTTCAGCTATGTGTGGATGTGGGATGGTTGAAAATATTTTGTATGAATGTTCGGCTTTAGCTGGTTCTAATATAATATAAATATAAATAATATACAAATATTAATCACCTGCCATCTCGGCCGGTCCACTAAGACGGAATTCCAACTACTATGTTGTGAAGGTGGTTGGTTGGTTGGTTAAAGTGGTGATTCTTCCAGAATCCAACTAGCGCTTCCGCGCCATTTTGTTGCTACATCCTCGTTGCCAACTTGTTTAACGGTTTTTTACAGCATAACTATATCCAGTCTGTGCGGTTAAGGAACCTTATTAGGTTGTTAACGTCTAAGCCAGATAGTTGTTCGAGATTCTCGAACAGCGGTTGGCCCAAGGTTAACATTCTGTCCTTCCATAGGGCAGGTCATTCACAGAGGAAATGGAAGATTGTCTCCTTTTTCTCCGGTTGTTTGCAACTGTGACAGTATGTATTGTGAGGGATACCCATTTTGGCTGCTTGTTCTCCGATAGACCAAAAGCCAGTTATGACTGCCGTTAGTCTCCAGGCGTCCCGTCGTTTCATTCTTATTAATGCCGACGATTGCTTGTGGTTGTAGGTGGGCCATAACGTTCTGCTAATTTTGCATTTTGTCTGGACTTTCCACCTACAGTCAGCGATTCGGAGGTATTTTAGGGAAATTATGTTCTTGACTGCATCTAATGGTGTGAGTACCGATTCTGCAAGAGCGTTATTCATGGCAGATCACCCTGTTGCCAGTTCATCTGCTTTTTCGTGACCTTCAATGTTCCGATGTCCCAGGACCCAGATTAAGGTAACTTTATGGTTTTCACTCAAAATGGTGAGGCTATTCCTACTTTGTTCCACCACTTTGGAGGTTGTTGTGGCCGTACCCAGTGCCGAGATTGCAGCTTGGCTATCCGAAAGAATAGCGATATTACCCTTAAAAGAGAAATCTGCGATTAGTAGCCTACAAGCTTCCCCAATTGCCAGTACTTCCGCCTGGAAGACACTGCTGGTATTAGGGAGACGCACAGATTTCTCAATTTTAAGTCTGTGAGAATATATACCAGCTCCAACACCGCAGCCCATTTTACTGCCATCCGTATAGACTGTAGTGTCGAAGTTGTTTAGAGAGAATCCCTTATGTTGTGAAGGTGAGATGATTGAAAATATTTTGTATGAAACTCCGACCTTGACTGATTCTAGATTAACATTTTTAATAAAAGTTTAACGGGCTCCGTTAGAAATTTTACTACCGAAGTCCTTCTGGCATATTCAATAGGAAGGCTGAAACGGCCTTAGGTGTAGGACGTTTGAATAAGACATTGAGATACCAAAGATATTTTTAACGCAGCAACTCCCTGTCCCTTATCTTATCTTAACCTAAGTGTGGAAAACTTATGAATAGCCTTAGTGTTTTTTTTTTGTCGGGACATGCTAACAAGTACAGCACTCAGACATCCCTCAGAACCGGTACATTGTACTGCACTCGGGTTCCCTTTTTCATTTTCTTTAAATCTACCTGACGTCCGAAGAAATCTGAGTAGATCTTGTGGTGCCAAGGAGCCAAGGAGGTCACTTATTAGTACATCTCCGGACATCAAGCCTGATTCGAGCAAAGGCCGGGCAGACGCACAGAAAGTGGTCCGCACTGTTTGAGATGCCTACCTTTTCCATGTGCTTCGCTCATAGAAAGTGGCTCGTCTTCAGTCCAACCAGTTGAGTACAGTCCCTTCTGCTTACTGACATGAGGATCTGCTTTAGTCGGTCGGACGTAACAGGTAACATCAGTTTTGTACATCTGCGGCCTCTCTCAGCCTGCCAAGCTCGCTTGTGGGTTAAAGTAACGCGTTTGCTAACTTTGGCTGCAAAAGGGCTCCGGGCCAGAGAATGTGTTCTTCGAGCCTATCCTGGCTAAAGAGTCAGAGATCTCTTTACCCGACATACCCACGTGTCCCGGGACCCATGTTAGCAGCAGGATATTAAGTCTACTGACATAGTTCAGCCTGGATTTACAGGACTCAACTACCCTTGAAGTGATTGGAGGGCTGTCTAAGGCCATGAGCGCAGCACTGTTAGTGCCTGAGATAAGAAAAGGACTTTTCAAGCCAAATCGTGTGAATGAATTTATATTCAAACCTAAACTAATCGATTTTAGACTTTGGCAAGGATAAGTGAATATCTTGTCAGGTCGGCTCGAGACCTTAAAGCATTCACCGGCTTACCCATTTTTGGTAGCTGAGGCAAGAGCAGACATATTATGCATTGGAATTTAGTTGAATAAAATCATTTACATATTTAGATTTCATTTCACTGATCAGTTTTTGTATGACACATATTTTGTTTCATTACATTTCACTTTATTTATTTAAATTTTAAACTTTAATTACTAAGAGTATTGTTGCTTTCTGTAGAAGTAGTGGCTGTACTATTCTACAACTGTTTATTGCGGAGCAGAATTGTTGGTTTCCATGTTCTCAACACTAATTAAGAGTCACCAGTGATCATTTCAACCTAACCTAACCCAACTATGTACAAAGCTTTTCTTGATATTTACCAACTACAAGAGGTTTGCTCCTCTTCTACGCTAAACAAAAACAATGTTGAAAGTGATTGCATTAATCCCAATTGAGTACCACGAATCGAGAGTGTTAAAATGCGAGAAAAATTGAGATTAATATGAATGCATTGTCAATAAAACAACTATAAGTTAGCGGTACCGTTAAGTTATTGTATGCTATTAGTTTTCTTGTGTATTTGTTTTTTTTTTTGTTGCACTTTTTTGTTTGCGCCGAAGGCGATTGAGAACAGGCCAACGAACATGCGAAGTGTATTTATTATGATACATTTAAACTATGAGCCACACTAACAATACAATACTAAACCACAACAACTACAAGTATAACAAAAAATGCGAACTGCAACAAAAAAGCAGCACTAACTCGGTAAATGCCTGGTTAAGCATGTTAATTGTGCAATTGATGTAATGAAGTAGCCGCAGCAGATGCGAATGAGCTGCAGGCAAGCAAGCAGCGAACGAGAAATAAAATATAAAAAATAAAGAGTTGAAGATGCCGCCGCTGCAGTAGGCTGAAGATTGTCTTGTTGAGTGACTGAATAAATGAATGAATAGTGGTGGTATAAATTAAAATTTATTGTGACTACGTAATAAATATTTATGTATGTTTATGTGTATGTATGTATGTGAACGTGATGTGCGCCAAAACTACAGGGCGGCCAATTTATTGTTTCCAATTCAATGCAGCTACAAATAAAAGAGGCATGAATATTTTTTGTAAATTTTTTTCCTTAATTTTTCTTTGTTTTTTTGAAAGAGTAAATCTTGCCAAATGAACAAGCCATACAATTATTTTTTTTTTCAAATGATTTCCATTGCTGGCTTTAAAGTAGCCTATTCTGGAAACCGATTTTCTTATATTTTCATTTGAATTAAAAATTCGTAGTTTGGTACGGGTTGGCAGCTATTTGGAAAACCACATCTTTTAACCGCTTGCAAAAGCGGCTTTTTTTCTGGTTTCTGGCATCGATATCGGCTTTTGCTCCACCGTCCAGAATAATTTGGCTTCCTATAAATCAAATTTCTGGCATAACTCGAAACTTAATAGCTGAAATTAAAGTAAAAAAAAATCATAATTCAATTTTCAAACGCTAGTTGGATCACCCTTTTTCCACAGTTAGTGGACAAAAAAGCGTTCTGAAGCTATTTTGTGTTCATCTTGTTTGTTTGCTTGCTTGCCTGCTTGTTTGTTTGAACAAATGCATGTATGTATGTGTGTACGAGTAAATTTTGTGGTAGTCTCTTGCATTGGTGCGGGCGTGGGCGCTCACTCTCAACAGCCACTTGGCGCGATGACTCAATTTTTGTTTTCAACTTTTTAACTCTGCTTTATTTGCAACTCAGCCCAACAGTCAACGGAGGTCGCGTTGCTTCTTGTTGTTAGTTTAGTTAAACTTTAACCCCTGCGCCGCGAATTCTTTTACATATTTGCCCACAGTGAATGTGTTTGTTTTCAGAGCCTTGGGTAGTTGTAGTCAGTCAGTTTGCTTGACACACCCGCTTCGCTCGATTGGCAGTCCTGCATTAAGCAGCTTTGTTTCAGTTACTTCAGAGTTGAGACTAAGCATTTAATTGCATTCAATTGTGGTTTAATTAAGAAATAACTATCTGAATGTGAAGTATGTGGCGTAGATTTCAATTACTAACACAAAGCACAAAATGGTAAAGGGTTATTTTGAAACCAATGCGCGGAGTGTAGGGACAAACAATGAGCGCACTAATGGTGGCATTGAAAGCTTGTGAAGAAGAATGATTATTATAATTACGTATCTACTTAAGTGGATAATGCACGCTGAAAGGGATCTTCTGTTATGACCCTTAAAAATAAGTTTATCTGAAACCTTCGACTAACAGCCAAATAAAGTAGAGAGTCGTATTCCGAAATTTTGGAGGATCACTTTAACCTTAGGTTATTTAGACGATCCAGCCTGAAAAAGGAACACATGCTCCCAATTTCGCACGGCGATGATAAATGTTTTCCAAGGTATACAAGTCCCTGACTTCTTTTTCCTCTTCTTAGCATCAGAGTCTTTGGTGTCTTTATCTAAGGCTACCTCCTTCCAACGCTACTCGTTTAGTTTTTCAAGGTCAACTTCCTCGTCTTGAAGCCGTGACTTCTTCTTCTTCTTAGCATCACAGTCATTGGTGTCTCTATCTAAGACTACCTCCTTCCCCCGCGGACGTTTAGCTTTTCATGTTCAACTTCCACCTCTTCGAGCCATCTTCTTCTCGGGCGTATTCTTCTTCGGCCTCCAACAGCGCGTAATACAACTGCCTTTCGGGTTGTTCTCTCCTTGAGCATGCTAAGCTCGTGTCCGAGCCTAGCTATGTATCCGAACCGAGCCATGTGTCCGAGCCAAGCACCAATGACTTTGCTTCATCCTTCTCCACCTGATCTTTCAAACACATTCCTATTAATGGTAATGCAATTATTTCGGCTGAGTTGTCACTATAAAGAAGTTTTACGGGTTCCAGCCGGCAATACTATATTCCTATAAAGATAGTATGACTCAGCTAGAAACATAGCATAACTCACCTCCGTAGCCCAAAATGGCTGCTGGATTGAGATGGCATGAGCCTAGGAGGTAAGGTTACATAGATTTTCCATCGCTGGTTACTTCAAAATAATTTATATTTATATTCATGCAGTTTTCGCTATCTCACAGTGAGAGGGAGTTCAGTGAGTCCAAGCATAGAATATGACAATACATGAACAATCTTGAGGACTGATTTTTGGAGTTATGTGATGCTTCCTTTTGCAGTGATCTGAGTCAGGTAGTTTTTGGTATTCAACGACAAATTTAAGCAACTCCCTTCTTATGAAGAATAATATGCTAGTTCGGTGTAGCACCGAACAAATATAGGACAATTTCGCAATGAAGAAATGTCCTTGACTTCTTTAGATGTCTTAATGAGCGGCCAATGCTTAGACTTCAGAATTAAAACCTTTAATAAAGTCAGCCTTTAACGAAGCCAATGAAGAATCTCTCTACTTTCGACGCGGTGGACAATTGAGAAGGGAAATTCCCTCTGTATGAATAAACACCTCACAAATCTCTAACTTGGTCGTACTCTACACCATCTCTACGTTGGAAACCACGGGACGAAAGATTTGACGCAACTTCAATTTTACGTCAGTTGGCAAGAGGGAGAAACGGCAAGACGAAAAAATAGTATACAGACAAAGACTAAACGACACTCATCGGGAGGCACTTACCACCTTCCTAAACTCTCGACCTATGAATGCCGTCATCGGAGTCCAACCACCACACACAGCAAATGAAGAGCGAGACGCGCGTAACTGTCGCCCAATTGCGTTCTGGATACTGTAGCAGATTAAACTCTTACCTATCGACCCCGTCATATCCATATGTCCAGCTTGTGAAGGCACAAAGCACGATACTAACCACCTTTTTACATACCCCCACCTAACACTCCTCTCCCTCTCGACCAAACCTGTCGAAACAGCACTTACAGGGTTTAGTAGGCTGCTACAACAACAACAGCGAGGAAACGGCTTACGCACTTTATAGAACTCTGCTAAAATCGCTTAAATGGTGAAGGCGCAAATTAAGAAGAAGAAAGCTAAAATTAATATAGTTCCCCACCTAAAAATATTTTCTAGTCCAACTATGATTATTTTAACCGGCTTTTGCCGGAGAAAGCCCTTTTTGATTCTACTTTGTACTTTAAAGTTCGCCAATGGCAAATGTCCGCAATGAATCAACGAATTGCTGTAAATCGCTTGACCGCAAAACTCAAAGTAACGAACGTGACGTTCTAATTCTGACCAATGACACAATTCAACAATTAACCATATAAAAATTACTGCACACAAAATAACGACGAAACGACAAAGCTGATGGACTTGTGGAGTATGGGCAATGTTAACAAGTTAAGCTTACAATATTTACGGACAATTGGCGCGCACGAAACAAGCAGAAATATTGACAAATGTGTTGGCTATTGTTCACACCCGCGTCAAATGTCAATAGCGCAAAAACAAATATGATGAACGCCAACTGAGTGACAGCCGAACAGGGCACTTACTTGACAGGCTGTCTGACTCATACGAAAGCGCTATTATGACAGGGTAGAGACTACTCGTAGTGAAATGACAGTTGATGTACCGGCTAATAGGCGTATAGACTTATTGGCCAAATAACTACGAGTATTTGTCTGATTGTCCAATGGACGCACTAAGCGGCCTACCGTGTACCTAAGTTAGTGTGCCGAGTACGACGACTTGGGAACAATTTTATGAGAGCGTTGAAGTTGAAGTAAAAGGCGTATACATATACTATTTTTTTATGTGTTCCTATTGTAAATGTCTACAATATTTACACGTCCATACACTGATTCATCATTACATACACACGAGGGTGCATGGATAAGTGCTGGAAAATTTATATAAGGAACGCTGAGAGACAAGAAAAGGGGTTTAATTTTCAAGGTTATCTCCCTCTGGAACAATACAGTTTATCTAACAGCTCTCCAAATTTATCTGTTCTCCACACAGAAAATATGAGATCTTGAAGCTCTCAAAATAAGCGTTTGTTTATTCGATAACTGCTTCATTCGACGAAAACCTCTTGTCTTTTTATTTTTATGGAGAGAGGAATAAAAGAAATAATAATGTTTGGCGTATACACTTCTGTTAAGTGTTTGGTCGAGCTCGTCCACCTATTCGTGGTGTGCGTCTTAATGTTGTTCCAGAAATGGAAGAACCTTCAGTTTTAAGCCGACTCTGAACGACAAATGGTTCTTTATGAGTAGCTTTCAGAATACGCTCGGACGTTTGCCAGTGCCAGTCAAGGGGCGACCGCTATTAAAACTTTTGCTCTTTTTTCTCGCAAAATTTGGTCGTTTCTACTTTTAAATGGCGTCAAATTGATCCAAGAGCTCTGCATAGCATGCGCCGATTATTTTTTTGCCCTGATCCATGTGGACGACACCACCGTCACCGTAAAACACTTTCACAAACTGGTAGAGTCACTTCTTTGGCTTGGATTCACCCTGAGAAGTCCAATTTCTCGGCTATTTCTTGCTCTTTGGTGTGTTGCAATGAATTCGTGTTCCGGCTGGAGTTACGTAAGCGCGCAAAAACTCATTTGAACGTGATTTACCCATCGCTCTTTGAAGGTTGTTAAACTATTGCGTTTTTTATCCATTGCGAGCATAGTCACTTCCTTCAAAACTGAAATCATTGCTCCCTGTGATAAGCTTGTAGCCCATTCAAGTTCACTCGTCGATCGTTCAATGTCAGAGCGTGGATTTATGAGCTATTTATCATTTTGGTAATGACGCACCAAAATTGTGTATACCAGTGGTGGTTAGCTCCAAGGGCTTAAGTACGTTTACAAATCGAACAATTTTATTACGAAATTCGACACTCTGTGAACATTGTTTATCACCCTCTTAAGACAACTTATAGTGTACACAACCGTCCTACCGAACTCACATTAATTTTACATTATTGGATGATACTCGACCGATTATACTACGCGCCAACTCGAAGTGAAGAGAATATTGCAGCTGAAATGAGTGTTTTGCCAAAGACCCAGGATAGAAAACTTGGCCTATCTTATGGCACTACTTATAAGATTTTATGCAAAGATCTAGTTTTGAAAGGGTATAAAATACAGCTAGTCCAAGATTTGAAGTCGTCCAATATTCCAATGCATCATAATTTCAGTCGTTGGGCTTTTGAACAACTCGCCGAAGAATTTTGTTCAGCGAAGACACCCATTTTTGGCTTAATGGCTACGTCAACAATGGATTTACTGCGTCGTCATTTCGGTGAGCAATTTATCGCCCGTCTCGTACCAGTGGATTGGCTACAAATATCGTGTGATATCACAACTCTGGACTTCCAGCTTCGCCTTCCACCATTACTAAAGTTACCATATTCACGAGATAGCGACCGAAGTCCACCCGCGAGTCATTCAAAATTGGAGTTTATGGATGACCGAATTACGGCGCAGTTGCGGCCAACATTTAAAAGCGATTATCTTTATAAAATAAATGTCATGAAATATTCTGCACAAAAAAAAAAATTCCCCAATCAATTTGAATATTCATTGTTTTATTTCAATTTAAAATCCGATACATCTAAATTGATCACCCTTTATTTACGAAAATGCGCAGTGAAACTTTTCAGCAGATTAATAAAAAATGAGCGTGCGTACTTTCGAAATATGCTTCTTCACATGCAAAGTTTAAAATTTAAATTGTCAACGTCATTTGTTGTAATGCCCGGAATCTTAACATATCGAGTCACCCTCGGGCATACATATTTATATATTTTATGAATATTTATAGTAGAAACGTGCAATATTCAAATACATAATAAGATTTGTATTGTTGGTGTTGGCGAGGCGTGCACTATTCAAATAGTATCATGATTTGTGTTTTGTTATTGTTGGTAAGCGCACTTCTCCTTTTGTTTACTGTCCACTCAGCGTTGCTAGCAGAATTGTGTGTAATAGTAAGTTTCCACCGCAGCCGCTAGCGTGTTCTCTGCCGCTATCGTGTTCTTAGCGCAAACACGAAACAAAACTCCTGTCAAATCCCATACAAAATTAAAACACAACTCCATACCTAAACCCACTTTTCAAAGCGTGTTTTGTGGGTTTGCGTCTAATTTAAAGCGTGTTTTGTTGGGTTTGCGTCTAATTTAATTATTAAGTGGTGGCAATGTTGCTCATTTTCCTCATTTATTATTGCATTCTTATCGAAATATGGCAACAATGATTGCAATTTGTCAATACGACATTTGATTGACGGCCGCCGTAGCCGAGTGGGTTGGTGCGTGATCACCATTCGGAATTCACAGAGAGGTCGTTGGTTCGAATCTCGGTGAAAGCAAAATTCATAAAAACATTTTTCTAATAGCGGTCGCCCCTCGGCAGGCAATGGCAAACCTCCGAGTGTATTTCTGCCATGAAAAAAATCTGCTCATAAACATATCATAAAACAAAATGAAATAAATGTATAAAAAAAAAATTTTTTTTGTGATTCGAACCGAGGATTTCGGATCGGAAGCCCACATTGCTAGCCGCTGGGCTATCGCGCTGTGCTGTCGCCGCAAAATAATGTATTATAAATCTGTTTACCATACCAAAGACCATACACTTTGCAAACACATTTCGGTGGAAACAGTTGACAGTTCTCCTAAACACAACTCCTGCAAACACGGTGTTTGCTTTTGGTGGAAACGGGGGCTAAGGCTTTTGTTGTCGTTTAGTGCCGCCTTTAAGCGGCAAAAAATTGCAATTTTTTTGTTGTTTCAGCGACCGCATTTGGTTGGGCATAAAAATCTTATTTTTAAACTTTGTTGGTTTCTTTGTTCTTTTGTTGCTTATAAGTCAGGCGCATTGTTGTTTTGTCTTTAACTCTTGCGCTTTGTGTTGTTGGTATTACCCATTTCAAATAGCTTATAAAGTACAACAGCAATTTTATAACATCACTTTGTTTTTGTTTCAAACTTAAAACGGGGAACAAACTCTCTTTCTCCTACTATTTATAATACAAAGAGTGTGCGCTCACACACACACACACAGGTCAGCTCAGCGGCAAGCTATGCTCACCCAGTCGTCAATTGGATTTTGTGCTTACTGTGCTTTAATAAAATAGGTTGGTAATTTTGCCGCCCGCCCTCATTGCTGATTCATTGCGCATGCGCGGCTGTTGGCAGTAACAATTTTATGATTAACCATCAATCGTTCGACTGAAATGAAATTTTTATTTATGCACGAGAATGTATACGTATGTAGGTAGGTAAAAATATGAATCTGCGATATATTTTTCTTTTGTTTTTGTTGTTTTGTTTCACACGCTCAGGCTACAAAAATTTGATGAAAAAGATAAAACGTGTCAAAAATATTTATATAGAAATTCTTTGTTGTAAACACTTCTACATGCAGGAAAATATTTTTTATATACTTTCATATTAGACCGGATCGGTTTCCATAGAAAAAAGTAAGAAAAATGCAACTCGTTTTTGGACGCTTTTATGGGGTGTATTTTAAACAAAACAAGAATTAATTTGAAATCAAATGATTATAGATAAAAAGAACACCGCCAAAATTAATTTTCTGTTCCTGCTTTTTATGCAAGTTCAAATTTTCAGCAAAGGTTTTATATGTTACGCTCTCTTATTTTCAGTCTTATAAAATCAATAGCGTCCCCCATTTTGTCAGATTGGCTCCAATTTTCGAGATAGGTTAGGTTAGGTTAGTATGGTTGCCCAGGGAGTGGGCACACTTGGACGAAGAGAAATTCGTCCTTTGTGATACCATTTTCAAGGAAGTGAGGAGAGGGGAAGGACCGATGAGGTGCAGGGAGAGGGCGGGGAGAGGTGGTGATGGGAAGGTTAGGAGCGTGCGGATTATGAACGATGACTATGTTTGCGTCAACCGCTTAATGCTGCTGATGAAACTCATCAGATTTTTAATGTCAGCGCCAGCTATCTCAGCAGGCGTGGCAAAGAAGTAAGAGCCCAGATGCCTGAATCTTAGCCCCGCCAGGGCAGGGCAGCTAAGGAGAAGGTGCTGAGATGATTCCACCTCATCCTCCATACATCCAGCACAGAAAGGACTCGAGATGATTCCAAGTCTCACAGCATGCATTCCTCGCGCATTGTGTCCTGTGAGAGAACCCACTAGATTGGAGAGCTGATATTTTGTCAGCCTCAGAAGCTCACCCGAGCGCCTTCGGTCCACACGTGGCCAGAAGGATTTCGCGACTTTGCACGTTTGTGCATTTCCCCAGCGCTCGCTGAGTTTGCGCGATGCCCATCTTTCCAGGAGCAGACCGCAGGTAGTCAGGGGGATTCCAATTTTCTCCCTCCGCGGGGAAATCACCTCACATGTCCCTTGTCTAGCCAGCTCATCCGCCTCACAGTTTCCCGCAATGTCGCCGTGACCGGGAACCCAGATGAGGCTGATGTCAAAGAATTCGGACGCAGTCGAAAGTGAGGTCAAGCATTCCTTGACCAATTCCGAATGCACCGTCATAGACCCGAGGGCCCTTATTGCCGCTTGGCTATCGGAGTAAATATTTACCTTCTTGACTGTTAGTACACATTTGAGCAGCCAGTCAGCTGCCTCCTTGATTGCGGCTACCTCTGCCTGGAACACACTGCAGTGGTCCGGTAACCTGAATTTTAGTCTGATGGGGAGCCCTTCGCAAAAGACTCCTCCGCCAACCTTTCCTTCCAACTTCGATCCATCCGTGAACAAGTTCACCAGGCCCTGCCCCCAAGTGTAGCCCCCCGTCCACTCTTCCCTTGACGGGATGTGAGTGGTGAATGTTCCGGTCGGACTAAATGAGGGTATACACTGGTCTGTTGACAGAGGGATGAACTCAAAGTTTCTAAGGATGCTTGAGTGCCCATAAGGGAGATTGAGCTTATAGCTCCAGCCCCTCAGTCTGATTGCGGTACGTGTTGCGGCAATTCTGCCTGCGATATCTACGGGTACCACATTTAACATTGCGTTGAGCGCCAGAGTAGGAGTCGTTCGAAGCGCCCCACTGATTCCAATGAGTGCCGACCTCTGAACTCTTTCCAGCTTCTTTACCTCCGGAAGGACGTTGTTAAAAGCCCCCTCGATGTCGAGGAAGGCGCCTACCGCAAACTCCTTCTGAAGAAGAGACTCTTCGATTTCTTCCACGATTGTATGTAGGGCAGATTCCACCGATCTACCCTTGCAATAAGCATGTTGAGTATGCGACAGTCGACCCCGAGGAATTTCGCTTCTTATGTGCAGGTCAATCAGTCTCTCAAGGGTTTTCAGTAAGAAAGATGAGAGACTAATTGGTCTGAAGTCCTTAGGGGAGACGTGCGAGCTCTTACCTGCCTTGGGTATAAAGACAACCCTCACGGCCCTCCATGATCTTGGTATGTAGCCCCTGGCTACGCAGCTCGCATAGATGGAGCTCAACCAACGGCATGATACCTCCACAGATTTCTGTAGTTGGGCAGGAATGATGCCGTCAGGACCAGGAGATTTGAAGGGCTTAAAGGAGTCAATGGCCCAAGCCAGGCGACGCTTATCCAGCAACCACCGATCTACCCTTGCAATAAGCATGTTGAGTATGCGACAGTCGACCCCGAGGAATTTCGCTTCTTATGTGCAGGTCAATCAGTCTCTCAAGGGTTTTCAGTAAGAAAGATGAGAGACTAATTGGTCTGAAGTCCTTAGGGGAGACGTGCGAGCTCTTACCTGCCTTGGGTATAAAGACAACCCTCACGGCCCTCCATGATCTTGGTATGTAGCCCCTGGCTACGCAGCTCGCATAGATGGAGCTCAACCAACGGCATGATACCTCCACAGATTTCTGTAGTTGGGCAGGAATGATGCCGTCAGGACCAGGAGATGTGAAGGGCTTAAAGGAGTCAATGGCCCAAGCCAGGCGACGCTTATCCAGCAACCAGCCCCGGTCCGGAATGCAAGTTGAAATGCTATCCAGGCCGGTGCTGCTAGGTGCTGGGCTCGTCGGAAAATGGGCGTCGAGAAGTAACTTCAGTGACTCCTCGCCGCTCATCGCCCAACGCCCCGATTCGTCTCTTAGGTACCCCAAGGGAGTGGAACTCTTCGTGAGTACTCGTCTAAGCCTGGAGGACTCATGGCAGCCCTCTACGCTTTCGCAGAAGCTTCTCCAAGAGTCCTTCTTAGCCTTCCTAAGTTCGGACTTGTATATTCCTAGCCCTGCTTTATACAGCTCCCATCCCGAGGGAGACCTAATTCTTTTAGCCCTGTTAAAAAGGCGTCTGCATGAGGCCCTAAGCTCAGATAGCTCCGTTGTCCACCAGGGCGGTTTTTCCTTATTCCGTTATTGGACAAGAAGTTTCCAAGGCCGTGTTGCAAGCTGAGGTGAAAGTTTCCACCAGTTCGTCGATCGTTTCTTCCGATAGATCTAGATTTCCTCCCGGTGCCTTGGGGAGTAAGCTCAGCAAATTTCTATAATATGCATTCCAGTCCGTCCTCCTCAGGTTCCTGTAGGGGGATCTTATTGGACGAGTTTGAGTGAGAGAGAACTGAATGTACCTATGGTCCGAGAAGGAATGAGTGTTTAGCACCCTCCAATCGGAGATTCGGTTTATCAGTGAGGAAGAAGCCAGAGTAAGGTCAAGCACCTCTTCTCTGGCTGCGGTAATAAAAGTGGGGTCCTTACCCCTGTTACATATAAACAAGTCCTCGTTTAAAATATAATCAAAAAGTGACTCACCTCGTGCATTGATGTTAGAACTTCCCCCTTTTCGAGATAACGATATTTTAAAATATGCGTAAATTTTTGTATGGAACAGGTGAATATGAAAATTGAATTTTCCATTCGTAAAACTTTCTTTTGCATCTCTAAAGGGTGATCAATTTAGAGGTATCGGATTTTAAATTGAAATAAAAGAACGAAAATTCAAATTAATTGGGCAATCTTTAGTATTCATGACATTTATTTTTTAAAGATAATCCCTTTCAAATGTTGGCCGCAACTGCGCCGTAATTCGGCCTTCCGTAAACACAAATTTTGAATGACTCGCTCGAGGACTTCGGTCGGTATCTCTTGAATAACTTTAGTAATGTTAGTTTCCAATGCCTCAATCGAAGCTGGTTTTCTGATTTATCCACGATATTGGTGGCCAATCCACTGTATTTTTTTATTCTATTGATTATAATAATTTTTCCATACATTAAGGCAGGTCGGTCTCTATGTAAAAAATAAAAACAGTTAAAAAGAAAAGAAAATTCCCTAAACCACCCTTAAAACCGCTAAAGAAAAATTTTGTCACAACGGGAAAAAATATTTTTTTATCATAACTTTGGTATTTGACACTCGATTTTTGGAAATTATATATTGAAATGGCAGCATTCTTTTAAATTTAAAGAAATCACTGTTTAATTTTTATAGGTCACTGCTTTATTTCGTAATTATAATACACACAATTTTATTTTTTTAAAAACCACGCCAAAAACTTTTTGGAAGCTTATATGGAATATATGTATATAGCTCCCACCAAAAAAAAATCGTTGGACTACCCTTAAACCGGCGAAATAAATTTTTATCATAACTTTGACATTTGATGCCCGATTACTATAAAAGATATATTAATGTAAAAATAAAATAAAAATATATGATAGTTGTTTTTAAGATTTAAAGAAATCAGGCTTTGATTTTTCATAGTCGATTGGTTCATTTCTAACAAAAATTTAACTATTTTATGTATACCTACATTAGGTTGGGACGGCCTCATACAACTTTTTTTTTCAATCACGCCAAAAATTATTTGAAAGCTTTGATGGAATGTATCTCGAAACAAACAAAAATATCCTTGGAGCACCCTTAAAACCGCCAAATAAATTTAGATTATAAAAGGCTAAAATTATTTTTTATCATAATTTTAGTATTTGACACCCAATTTTTGTAAATTATATTGAAAAGGCAGAGTTTTTTTAAATACATATAAAGGAATTAGATTTTCCATTCCTCATTTTCACCGCTTATTTTTGTAATTATAAGACATATGCATTAGGTTGGGTTCGTTCCCATATAATTTTTTTTTTTTAACCATACCAAAAACTTTTTGGAAGCTTGTACGGAATATAGTTCGAGCAAAAAAACATGATTTCGACTAGCCTTAAATGGCTATATGGATATTATAGTTGACTTTAGAATTTAAAAACATCAGTATGGGATTTCCCATAAGTCACTTTATTTCGCTTCATTTCGAACACAGTCGTTTTTATTATATATATGTATGCTTGCATTAGGTTGGGTCGGTCTCTATACCTAAATTTTTTTTTTTTTCATAAAACCAAGACAAAAACAAGTCTAAAGCTTGTATGGATTGGGAAAGCAGAGAAGTGTACAGACAAATCAACATATTGACTTTTAAATCACTAAATTGCCAATAAGTTTGGTCGAAGTGCAAACGTTGTGGATCTATACGTAAAACAAGATGCCTCCTATGGTAAAAATTATAAAGGCGATGGCTTTGGAGCCGAAGAAAACCCGCAAAATCCTGAAGAATGCATCAAATTCCGCGCTTCCAACAGCAAAAATTAAAGAAATGGCAAATATTGCGGCCAGCAAATCCACCTTTCGGAGGGCTGTTATAAAAGCACCACATCTGAAGCATAAAAAATTCTAAAAAAAAAACACCTTCCAATAAATTTCGCAAAGAATGCCGTCTCGATTTTGCAAGGAACCACATGACTTGGAGTTCTGCCTGGATAATGGTAAAAAGTTACGAAAAGAAGTACTTGAGTCGCAATCACAGCCGTGAAGGTGGTGTTATGATAAGGGAAGCAATATCGTACGAATGCAAAATTGTAGTCTACAGAATGATGGCAAATAGCTTTAAACCTCTGTTGGAATCATTTTTTCCCAAGGTAATTAAGGTAAATAGCTTTAAAGCTCTGTTGGAATCATCCCCCGAGATTTGTGAAACATTTGGACTCATGTATTGGATCTTTCAACAGGATAATCACCTGTACGCACTTCAAAGGTGGCCAAAACTTAGACTGCCTCCCAAAACGTGGAAACTTTAGAAGGGATAGATCTGAACATTGTTTGAAAATCTATGAGAATGGGCAATAATTTGAAACAAACAAAAAACTAAAATAGTGTTTTTTGGATGTTTCTTTAAAAGTGTGTAAAACGGAAATGAAAAAAGATTTTTTATTTTGGTTTTAAGTATTTTTTTTTTGATTTTGATTGTTAAAAAATAAAACTGTTTTTTTACCATACGAGGTTCGTTCAAAAAGTTTTCAGCCTTCACAAAATGGTCTTCACACGGACAATGGACACTGATATAGTCAGTACTACTGAACCGATTTTGATGAAATAAAATTTAAATGATGTAAAACTGATGTCGTTATTGTGTGAACTAATCTCATCCGGAAAAAAATTTTAGTATTTTTTTCGGACCTTTAAGGTAAAACAAAAGGGTTAAAAAAGGGTTTTTCATCTTTGAACGTCCGCCATTTTGTCAAATCAAAGAATCCGTGTCGCCACCGACATACCTTTTGTTTGGAAGACTATTTTTTGAATGCTGCCAACTTTTTGAACGCACCTCTTATGATCAAAAGAAATTTTTTATTTTTAATAATGGATCAAGAATTAAAATACTCTAAACAAAAATAAAAACTCTTTTTTCGTTTCCCTTTTACACGCTTTTAAAGCAATAACATTTCAAACGAGCCGACCGCGTTAAGTTTTAAATAATAAATGAAGAAAAAAAAAATGTACAATAAAATGTCCTCTATTCAAGCAGAGTATTACGGCTGCTGAAGTTTTACTGCTGTGAACAAGTTTTAGTGCTGTGTTATTTTCGAGCAAAATACAGTCTTCACTTGAATTATCAGTAAACCTTGGATTACTAAATCAAAATATTTACCTCTAATCAAGTGACTTGTGGACACCGAAACTACCCTTCCCGATTGTCCAGTCGACATGAAGCGTGGTTATAGCCATTGTCAGATACTAGGATTTTCTCATATCAGCATCTTAAAAAAAAAAAAAATACAGCTACTTTCAGATTAGTTCTGGTCTCTTTAGAAAATTGACGAGTTACTAAGAGATAGTTTAGGGGTGGTTTCTTCTTAATAATGCCATGCAAAACACCATTTGCACTTCAACCATTTCACCTACCTACTACCTACACCGTTGACTATTTTCCAATCATTTTTATTTTATTAGAAAGAGTAAAACTTCATTCTTCAACTTCATTAAATGCCTACTTCGGCTGGTGGTGCAGTAGCTCCTTTTGGCAGCCCAATTTTACAAGACCACGTTGACGGATTCTGGCACTAATGTACGCAATGTTTAGCCGAAGCACATACAACAACAACACTTAATTACTTTTGGAGTATACCCATAGGACAGCCTACAAAATAAGTCTAACTGTGTCGAATTGCAGCTAAAATTAACACATCGCACACACTAGCTCTGGCTGTCCATCAATTGCAAGACCCTTTCATTTCTTCTCCTCCTTTTTGTGAATTATTACTACTATCCCAATGTTTTCTTCTCGCTTACTCGCTTCCATTCTTTGACGATTTTCTGTATTGCGAAATTTTGTTTTTAGATTTCTTCAGCTGCAATACAAAATTATTAATGGTAATCGTTTTTTTTGTGCTCCTTATTGTATTTCTCTCCATTAGTTGCTGCCTATCACAACTTTTCTTTATCGACCGATTTGAATTTTTCTTCATTGACATTTGCCTCATTTCCCATAAACCCAATTTTCGACGCATTAACACCATCACAGCTACTTTAACCCACCATCAACCTCCTGCCTCGACCATTCACATCATGCCAATTCTATCACTAAATACGTTTGTACATTGTTGTTATTTCTGCGCTAATTGTTTGTTGTTGTTATTGTTTTTGCTGCTATTAAATATATTTATGTAGTTTCCATGCAGAGTAATAAAATGTTGCGTGCTTATATAATGACAATTCGAGAGGTCGAGTCAACCTCGCCTCGCATGCAATAACGTCATAACGCAATTTTATCAAAAGCAACAACAGCAAATACAAAAAAACAAAAAAAATACTATTACAGAAGTAGAAAAGCATACATACATACGTACCATATGTAAGTGGCTTGCTCTGAGCTTTGTTGTCGTTTTCTTTTTGTTGTCATGATGATTTCATGAGAAAATTAAGTCAATAAGACTCGACGGAGTCAGTGGCGCTGACGTATTTTTTATGAGGCTGATCCGTTCGTAATGTTTATTATTGCATGTACTTTAAAAAAAATTGGCATATGTCATATTTTATTGTTTTTAGCATTTTTTTCTTTTCTTGTTGTTGCTGTTACATTTACAACACTCTTGCATTACATTGCCTTGCCGACCAGTTCCAGTTTCCGTTGTGTGGCCAGCGAGTTGAATTTTTTTATATTTTACTTCATAAGCATATGTACTTAGAGATAAAGGGTGTTCCAAATACCAATTTTTTCTGTTAAAATATGAGGAAAAAAATATTTTTCCCAGCAGATCTTGGCTTTTGGAGTAATTAGTGAGGGTAATTGCGCACATATAAAGGGTGTTACACGTAGAATTTTTTTTTCTGTTTAAATAGGAAAAAATAATAATTTTTCCAGCAGATCTTGGCCTTTGGAGTAATTAATCCGTAATTGCTCACAAAAAAAAGGTGTTCCAAATAAAAATGGAAAATGAAAAATGTGGAAAACGTTATTATTTTTCAGGAAATTCTGGCTTTGGAGTTATTAACGAGGGAAATTATTTACAAAAAAAGGATGTTCCAAATAAAATTTTGCTTTTTCTGTTTAAATATGAGAAAGAAATATTTTTCCCAGCAGATCTTGGCTTTAGGAGTAATGAACGAAGGAAATTACTTACAAATAAAGGGTGTTCCAAATAAATGGTTTCTTTTTTTGTTTAAATCTGACAAAAATTATATTTTTTCAAAAAGTTTTAGCTTTGGGAGTAATTAATGAGAGTTATTGCTTACAAATAAAGGGTGTTCCCAATAAATATTTTTCTTTTTTTTGTTTAAATATAACGAAAAATTATATTTTTTCAACAAATTCTGGCTTTAGGAGTGATTAATGGTAATAATTGTTTACAAATAAAGGGTGTTCCAAATAAATTTTTCTTTTTTTTGTTTAAATATCAGGAAAACATTATTTTTTTCGGCAGATTTTGGCTTTAGGATTAATTAATGAGGGAAGTTGGAGAGAGTTATATTTGAGTGAATTATCACTAGGAAATCGAGAGAAAGTTAGATTTGAGTGAATCACCACTAGAAAAGCAAGAGGCAGGTGAATTTAAGTGAATTGCCACACAACTGAAAGTTTATTTATTTAAGTTTGAATGCTCAGATGAGCCGGCGGAGAATGCTTTGGTACTGGCTGGTAGGCTGCTTTAGGTCAAAAGTCATCCTCCATTACCGTATGTTTTCGCATATCTTGAAGGCTACCAGGCAAAAATGGCTGGCTTCTAACTGGCTTCCCTAAAGTGCGGTTAACTACCATTTGTTCCAGAACTGTTGAACCTTACAGCTCACGGACTCTTAGAGAAGAAGAGTACGCTCTCAGTGTGTTCTCATTATCTAAAAATATCTCATAAGCCGGTTGAGAAGTACAGAAATGTGCTAGATGAAGGAAATAATAAGCAAATGACACGAGTTGCAGGCCATACTGGGGAGCTATTTCAGGACTCTTTTCAAACTTTTCGTCATCAATATAAAATCGTTACTTACTCCGCTGCTGCATTGTCGAGGACGAGTCCAATATTGAGACCATTAGAAAGTCAGTCTTATGAATTTCCTGGACGAATGTGAGTATATCAGTCTCGGTAGATGCCTAACTCTGGTCCATCTCTTGGTCATCCCTACCACGACCCCTTAGCTTTCTGACCTTTCTAGCTTATGTTGCCATTGGCCATTTCCAATTACATCCGTTGCTAAGATAAACTCGTACTTAAAATAAATTTCATCGATTTAATGATATTCATGGAATTAAGATCTTCGCACTTCGTAAGGAGGTCTCTACCGAGCGAAAGTGTTGTATAGTATCCTCTTTTCCATATCATAGCAACTTCTGTGGAAATCACTCCGAGGCATGCCTATTCTGCCAGCGTTGAGCACTTATTGTTGGACAGCTGTTAGATGCATTGCCTCAAACTTCTTTCAAAACTTTGTCCTTGCGCATTTGCACCACCCTGTATATCTCTTCTCTTTTTCTTTTGTTTACCCGCCTTTTAACGTCCGTTGGCGATCAATCAAACATTCACTTAGTGACTATTGTTAGTTGTAATTATGGCAGCCTCAACAACTATTGTTAATTGTAAATATTGCATTCACAACATCAATTTTTCTGCCTGCAGTAGAGTCACGCCATTTGCAGCCGCTAGCAGTCGCAAGAAGTGAAACAGACAACTGTATAAATATGCATATAAATTTAAACTCGTTGACCACACAACGCCTCCAAAGTACTACAACTATTTAAGTGATAAATATTATTGGTATTATAAAAAAAATCAATAAATTGTTATTGAAACACCTCATTAAGAGCATTCATCGCAAGAATGTAAAATATGGCTACTGAACCACTTGGTTGTGTCGATGAGTTTATTTTTTAGTGCAAGCGTATTCCTAGTGTTTTAAACCATTCTACACAAAATTACTTTTTAATCGATTAGATATTTCAACGATTATTTATTACCCACTCCGTGACGTATAAAACCGATTTTTAATCGATAAGGCATTTTATCGATTTTTATTTCTTATGCTATACCGCTAAAACGATTTAAAACTTCGATTCGTGTTATCTACTTTTTACTATCAATTTTTTTATTACCCATGCTATAAAAAATTTCTTTTAAGCGCTTATATATTTCAATAATTATTATCATAGATATTTTAATATCGATTTTTAATATCGAGCGATAATATCGAGATGTAAATTTTTTATGGATTACATATTTCATGAATTTTGTATTACCAATTCCATGCCGATTTTTTATTTCTTATGCTTTACCCTTAAAACGACTTTTAAAACAATTCATAATTTTATCGTTTTTATTATCAACAAGTGTTATTGATTTTTTATTATCAGTTTTTGATTATACACAACATAAAATTACCTTTTAAGCGTTTATACATTTCCCAAAACGTTATCATCGATATTGTAATACATTTTTTATATATTTAAAAAAATTGTTATCGATTTTTTATCACCATACCATATAAAATGGTTTTCCAATCGATTATGCATTTAACCGATTTGTATTGTCAATAGTTTGTTATCGATTTTTTTTCACTTATACTATACAATAAAAAATGATTTTGTTATAGTTTATTTATGTTATCGAATGTTTATCGATATTTTGTTATACATTTTTTTTTATATCAATTTTTTATTACTCATATCATTCAATACAAAATTACTTTGTAATAGTTTATGAATGTTATCGATGTTTTGTAATAGATTTTTATTACTCATATTTTACCGTGCAAAATGACTTTGTATCGATTGTTTATTACTCATATAATGTCATGCATAATGACTTTATAACAGCTCATTTTTTATCGATATTTTGTTATAAATATTTTAATATCGATTTTCTATTACTCATATCATTCAATACAAAATGACTCTGTAATAGTTTATCGATGTTTTGTTATCGA
Source organism: Anastrepha fraterculus (assembly GCA_037575425.1). Taxonomy (NCBI): domain Eukaryota; kingdom Metazoa; phylum Arthropoda; class Insecta; order Diptera; family Tephritidae; genus Anastrepha; species Anastrepha fraterculus. Next base: position 90,985 of record JAYXIM010030890.1, read on the forward strand.
TTTTATTTATATCGATTTTGTATTACTCATACTGTACCGTACAAGATGACGTTGTAATATTTTCTTTATGTTATCGATTTTTTATCGATTTTTCGTTACCGACATTTTATTACTCATACTATGCCATACACAATGACTTCATAATAGTTTATTTATGTTATCGATTTTTTATGGATTCGATTATTATCGATTATTATTACTCACACTGTACTATCCAAATTGACTTTGAAATAGTTAATTTATGTAAAAACTCTTTTTATAGATATTTTGTTATCGATTCTTATTACTCACACTATACCATACAAAACTACTTTGTAATAGTTTATTTCTGTTAGCGATGTTTTAAATCGATATTTTTTTATTTATTTTTTAATATCGATTTTTTATTACCATACCATACAAAAACACTTTATAAGAGTTTATACATTTCATCGACTTTTATTATCGATTATATTCGTGGTTATCGAAAATGAGATTAAAAAATTATCCTGAAACCCACGCCAAAAAGCCTTACTTAAAAAGACCTTCAACTCTTATATAATGGGCAATAGAAAACAAGGAATACCATCGAGTCGATGGATTGATGATATCCAAGAAGACAAATCCTAGAAGGAGTGATGCAATAAACAGAGAAGTATGGAGAAATATTCGAAATTATGATGATGATTTTGATGATGGTATTTGGGCATAATTGCTGGTGTGACAGTCTTTAGCCGGGTATAAATCCGGCGTCGGAACATCCCAAGTTCTTCTTTGATGGCATTTGGCACCCCTGCAAAGCAGATTTCAGGCCGTAATATAGTTCTTCTGCTTCTAGCACTCTATTGTTTCTTGCCACTTCATTTGTTGCCTCGCTCCCCTATATTTTTTTAAAGCATGGTTGGCAACACTGCACAACCAATCGCTCTGTGCATTGGGTATAAAATGTGTGGTTCCACTCGAAAATTTACTCTTTTTCAACAAATTTTTATTGCTTATTGAACTTTATTGAACTGCATTTATATTTTTAGTTAATTGCTTTGACTCTTCTGTCACTTTGCGGCTTAATTTAAAATTTGCTAGTGATCCCAACGACATAAAAAAAACATTTTCCTACAAAAATATTTTCCTCGGCAGTTTACCAACCACCACTCTTAAGAAAAATGCGCATACATACATACATACATATAAATGTATATTTCAAAATTAATTGGGTCACTTGTGCTTGTGAAGGAGTGCAATAAATTTAATGTTAAAGCGCAAAGAAATGACATAAAACCGACACATGTTTGACATTTGTGTTTAGCCATTATGGCAACCGCAATCAACCATTTCTAACCCACAAAGTTTTCTTCTTAAAATTGCGTGCATATGTACATATATTTATCAAAAATCATAAAATTCATACAAAAAATTTTGTGTCTATTGTAAGTGTAGTTATTTTTTTTTTTTTTTTGTATAGTGAAAGCAACAACACCAACTTGATATTCGTATGCATTTGACTACCAACCAACCAACTCGAATGTTTGTGTGCTCTATGACTTCATGGTTGTTGTTTCTATTTATACTTTGGCGCCCACATGCAACCTATCCAGGAGGCAAGCACACAAGCGCAAGTGATAAATAGCGTGGAAAAATGTATTGTACACCAACTGAAAGAAGCTAATAAATTAAATAGTGAAAAAGGGAAGCGAAAATTTTCCATTGAAAATGTCAAAAATATGAAAATGACTTACATTCAAATAAAAAAAATGTATAGGAGTAGAATAGAGGTGGATCTTGGTTTGGTGTGGGAGTGAAGGTAAATCGCGCTATTGTTATTGGCCTGCACATAAAAAGGTGGTGGTCCAAAGGTGCTATTTGAAACAGATAAAGATTAAACAGGGTGCTTCAATTAGCGTTTAGAATTTAAACTATCTATTTTTTGGCTTTGACAGCTACAGCACATATGCAAAGTGCCCGAAATTTAGTTTGTTGTTAGATATTCACAAAGTGTGGCGCTTTTCGCTTGAAAAATATATTAAAAAACCATTCAAAATTTTTTAAAAATCCTATAATCAGCTGACTACCTAAAACTGCGATTTAACTCCGATAGACTATTTTTTGGGGGGCGCTGCTGAGGATAAATGTTACTTTAACCATCCACAGAGACGATGCAAGCATTGAAATATGAGGCCAAGTTGCTCTCGCTGAGATAAGTGCCAAAGTTCGCGAAAATGTACTGAAAGTTTGGATTGACAGTGGGCAGCTTTAAAGACAGTCGTGCAAGTTACTTGAATGAGAATTTAAAAACTAAATAAATTATCGGCGCGTACACTTCTAAATATTAGGTGTTTGGCCGAGCTCCTCCGCCTATTTATGGTGTGCTTTTTGATGTCGTTCCACAAATGGACGGACCTACAATTTCAAGCTGACTTCGAACGTCAAATTGTTTTTATGAGACATGGCGGAAATGCACTCGGAGGTTTGCCATTGCCTGCCGAAAGGCGACCGCTATTATGTAATCTATTTTTCTATTATTTAATCTTCATGCACGGAGACTCGAACCTACGCACTCCCGAAAGTTAGTCAAGCACCAAACCATTCGGCTACGGCGGCCATGTTTAATGACAAGATTTATTCCCTCCACTTAAAAGAAAGATTTATTCCAAATATACACACATCTTTTAAGTCAAAAGGGTAAATGTACAAGGTGGCGCAAAATTAATCATCCAATTCTGTTTTAGCTAAATTTGTTACGAATTATAAAAACAAAAAATAGTTTGGGTGATGGAAATCTTTATTTGGACTTTTACGAGCTACATCTGTTTGTATAATGCAAAAATTATAAAATTTCCGATAGGGTGATTAATTTTGTATAAGGCTTAATTTCGTTACTGTGTAGCGAAAAAATAGTTTTCAATATATGTATCTAAGTGAGTTTTGTTGCTGTAAATATTTTTACTTTTTAATTTGTTTTTTTCTTCATTTTTTTTTTTGACGTTTTTTCGCTCCATTTCTTGTAAGTTCGTATATTGCAGCTGTTAACAACGCCATTTGTAAAAATTAAAAATTTTCCGATAGGGTGATTAATTTTGCGCCACCTTGTATAAGGCTTAATTTCGTTAGTGTGTATTGAAAAAATTGTTTTCAAATAAATATGTAAATATTTTTACTTTTTTAAATTTTATTTTTTCTTTTATGGCCACGATCTGGGTGGTCAATTGACAGGTCCCGAATGTGAAATAAAATGTTCACCGAACTTGCCTCTCAACAAGTCCATTGTTACGCGTGCTGTGTGGCATTTGGCACCGTCTTGCTGAAACCACATGTCATGCAAGTCAAGCTCTTGCATTTTGGGCAAAAAAAAGTTGGATATCATTTCACGATAGTGCTCACCATTCACAGTTACATTACGATTCGCAGCATCTTTGAAGAAGTACGGTCCAATGATACCTCCAGCCCAAAAACCGCACCAAACTGTGACCTTTTCTGGATACATTGGTAGCTCTTGCAATTCTTCTGGCTAATCTTCACTCCAAAATCGGCAATTCTGCTTATTTACGTACCCATTGATCCAAAAATGAGCTTCATCGCTGAACACAATTATTCGATAAAAAAGTGGATCTTCGGGCAACTTTCCAAGAGCCCATTCACCAAAAATTCTGCGTTGCGGTAGGTCGTTCGGCTTCAATTCTTGCACCAGCTGTATTTTGAAAGGCGTCACACCTAAATCCTTTCACAAAATTTTCCACGTTGTTGAGTAACAGAGGCCCAATTGCTGCGAACGGTGACGAATCGATAATTGATGGTCTTCATTAACACTGGCCGATACAGCTGCGATATTATCTTCAGTTTGCACTCTACGTAAGCGTGTTGGTGGTTTGATGTCCAATAATGTAAATTTGGTTCTAAATTTAGTCACAATAGCTCGAATAGCCGCTTCAGTGGGTCGATTAAACTGGCCATAAAATGGAAGAAGCGCGCGATAAACTTTCTTAACATAACACGCATTTTTAAAATAGAATTCAATGATTTGCAAGCGTTGTTCGTTTGTAAAACGATTCATCGTTAAATTATAGACCAAACTGAAGATGTTTGACAGTGAAACAAAACACGAAACGTGTGTCAGCTGTTTAAACCAACTGTTTAAAAAGATAATAGCTAAAAAATCACCCGTTATATAGAAACCAACCTTCTACAGAAAGCAACAATTCTACTCCTCTATTAAAACTGTTTGACGGGCAATTTTTAACTCCTGGGCGATGTTACGACTACTAATATGCCGATCAACTTCGATTATTTCTGTGATTTTATCGACATTTTCGACGACGGGCCTGTCTGTGCGAGGTGCATCTTTAACATCAAAAGGTCCAGAACGGAATCAATGAAACCAAAATTCCACGTAATTAGCCGTTACAGTAACGGCACCATAAACAACTTGCTTGCATTTTCGCCTTTATCAAAGAAAAACTCTAAAATGTACCTAGAAAATAATGGATTTCTTTTTCTCCCAAGCTAATATTTTAGATGGTTGTGTTGTGCAGTGTTGTTTATCAAATTAAGGAAAAATACCGCTGAAAAAGTTCAATGACAAACTCGCTTTGAATAAATAAAAATAAAACTTTATTTTACATTAAATTTTTCAAGTTTAATTTTCATGCATTGCATTTTGTTAATAATGCCACAAAAAACGATTATGTCTGCAACGCAATTATCTATATTTATTATTTTCCAAAGTTTTCCCTGTCAACACAATAAATGAGGAATGTTCGTTGACAATTAATCACCAAAAAACCCATGCATGCATATTTTTTCCTAAAGCCGAAAGTTTACTGCACCCCACGAGGACTGCAAAAACAGAAAAACCTTTTGTTTTAAGGAAACCAAAAAAAAAACGCATTATTATAATCATTTGCATGATATGTCAAATGCAGATGACAGCTCGAACGAATGCTAATGCGCAGCGTGACAACGGCTATGCCCGTTTTTACACAACTTTTTTGCACAAGCGCCAGCGTGAAAGGGAAAGTGCAAATACGAAGGCTGGTATCTCAATGGAAAAGTAACCGAGCAAAGCAATGGTGAAGAATGGAGTTAATATGTTTGTATATACATATGTATGTATGGAAATGCATATCCCAAATTATTGAGTGATGCGGTGAGTGTAAATCCTTTTCAGCGGAAAAAACTTTGGGGAATGTTCAGTTATAATGATTTTGCAATAATGACAAGTATTACATTTTTTTTTGTTTTAGTAATTTATCAGCAAGTAAAGCCAACATATGTCCGCGTGTATTTGTTTGTATTTAAGTTTCATAGCAACAACTTGCGACAGCGTAGAGCACTAGAAAAATACCATTTGGCGCCAACAAAATTCACTATACAGCCACATGCACAAAACATAGGCCAAAATTGTCTGAAGCGGCGAAAATTTTACCTAAAAATAAATATATCCCAAAGTAGGAAAAGCGGTTAAACAACTTTCTATAGAAAATTTTACTTTTTCCTGCAGCCAACAGTAATTGAAAGGCGGCTCAAACTAAGCTGACAACAAGCAAATATCCAAACTAACCGGCTTACTGAGCTAAGGCAAAAAAGAGCGACACACAAGTAGGCACGTGCAACAAAAATAAAAGACAACAACAAAAAAAATACAAAAAAAAAACAAAAACAAGAAAACAGCCGTTTGCTGCGTAAAACGGCAAATAAATTCAAATAAATTGATTAGGTTCATGCGGAGCTTATAAGCCAGCCGGTTTATCGCAAGCAACGACAGGTCGGCCAATGAGGCTCCAAGTGGCAAAAAGTGGCAACTCAACATGCAGGAAAAACAAATACCCACAAACAACAAATGCTTACATAGATAACAACTAATATTTGCAACTACTTTTACATAAACGCGCTAAAAATGCAACAATTTGTGCCGCTTTACCGCATCACAAGTGAAATGTTCGGTATGTTCGTCAATTTATAACTGAATTTGTTGGCCTTAAATTTACTTTCATTTGCAAACAACAACATTATTTGAGTGTGAAAATGTGTAAGCAGCCTTTATTAGGAGAGACATGTGTGACATAAGCCTGTCAGCTGACAGCGTATAATTGAGTGGTGAATTTAACACCTTGCAGTTGCTAGCTGCAGGCACGTTATGTGTGGCTTCGAAAAAATTTACGTTACGCTATGAAATAATTAAGCATATACGGATTTGTTATTTGCAGCCAAAAACACATTTCTGAAGAGTGCATTGTATTTCCTGCAGATCTCGTAAACTTAAAGGGATCCGACCTGTGAAGACCAGCCCACTATAGCCTCACGACGTTTGAGGCTTCGAAGGGGCTGAAAGTAAAGGGTGTTTTTTTAGAGGTTAAGTTTTCAAGTTGGCACTACTTTTTTCGTAGATGGTCTTTTTGACAGCTGTCACTTGATTTATGCTCAGTTTGGTTTGCCATTTCATAATGAATAGACTTACACCTGAACAACGTTTGCAAATCGTGCAAATTTATTACGAAAATAATGGTTCGGTTCGCGCGACGCATCGAAGAAAATTTTGTTCAGCGATGAAGCTCACTTTTGATTGAATGGGTATGTCAATAAGCAAAATTGTCGCATTTGGAGTGAACATAATCCACAAGCCATTGCTGAGACGCCGTTACATCCTCAAAAAGTCACTGTTTGGTGTGCTCTATGGGCAGAGGGAATCATTGGTCCATATTTCTTTAAAAATGAAGCCGGCCATAATGTTACAGTCAATGGAGAGCGCTATAGAGCCATGATTAATGACTTTTTCGTACCTGAATTGGACCATGTTGATGTGGATGACCTTTGGTTCCAACAAGACGGCGCTACATGCCATACAGCCAACGTAACAATCGATTTATTGAAGGAAACTTTTGGTGAGCGCATTATCTCGCGCCGTGGACCTGTGGCGTGGCCTCCAAGATCGTGCGATATAACACCGCTGGACTATTTCTTGTGGGACTATGTGAAGTCGCTTGTCTACGCAGATAAGCCCGAGACGATTGACGTCTTGGAAGAGAATATTCGGCGCGTTATTGCTGACATACGGCCCCAATTGCTGCAAAAAGTGGTCGAAAATTGGGCCTCTCGGCTGGAATTTATTCGAGCCAGCCGCGGCGGCCACTTGCCCGAAATCATTTTTAAAACATAATGGCAAACCCTTAACTTTATAATAAAGCTAAATTCTTGGGCATAACATTAAATTATATACGTTTTATTTCATCTTGAAAACCTAACCTCTAAAAAAACACCCTTTATATGAGCAAAGCTGAGTGCGAAGGTAACACAAATTACTTTAAGGCGAACTGTCAGCAACGGACTCTTCCAAACTAAGGCCAGTCACTACAATGGAAGCTACGATTGGGAGGGAAGAACTCAATTTAATAAATCTGAATAGAAAACGAACAAGGACTTCATTAAGCAGATCTCTGGTCTCCATAAGAGGATACCTATACAGTATTTGATTAGTATACGCACTTAGTTAGCCTTATTTGAGTGCCTGGACATTGTGGTATTACAGCTCACTCGTTCAGCTGATAAATTGATCAATGAAGGCTCTGCAAGTAAGCCACTAGGCCTTGAATGATTTCTAAGTGTCAATTCCGCATCGATTCAACTATGGATTGACGACTTCATGAGGTCTACCCATAGAGGATGTTGGTCTGGGTTGAACTCGTGCTTTGTGAAAGAACCAAACAGGAAAACTCAACCTTTCTCCTAAAACTCAGCAGAAAGGACCTGAGAGTGCTGGTGGGTGAAATCACAGGGCACAACGTCTGTGGTCAGCATATGGCTGTCATGGAGGTCGTAGACAGCCCGATATGCCTTACCTGCCTTGAGAATGACGACACTGCAGAGCATTTTCTCTGTAGCTGTCCGGCGTTTTTCAAAATCAGACTTAGGATATTGGGTTGTGATATACTGAGTATGGATACAGTTCATACTCTTCCTCTTCCGGATCTCTTAAGATTCATCAATGTATCCAAGAAATTTGTGGAAGAGTCACCTCAAACTAATTTATCCGTCTTACCACCCACTTTTTATCATTTCTATCTCTATTCTTTCCACTGAAATCTGTCCGAGTGTAGTATAATGATCTCCTGACTGAGTGCTTGGACTTGTCAAACCCCCCACAAATCTAATCTAATATAATCCCCACTGTCAACTGTAGCCACTGCGATTGAGGATGTATTCCAAGGGGGATAGCGAATACTTGATAGTCAAAGCTGACTAAACTGCGGAGATGTGGAACCTCCTTACAAACGAATCCGGTAAAGCAACTGATCAGTATCTCCTCTAAAAAAGGAGAAAAGTCAGTTATGAGGACTAGGTTAGGTTAGATTAGGTTGATGTGGTTGTCCACTATGGGATGCACTCAGGCGTGGGAAGCTTGTTCTTATCTCTCCTAAGCCCAATGCGTGCTTTTCAACTATTTTAGAAGATCCTTGATATCTACAGAATTAAGATCTTCCAATTCACTAAAGGATTGTCTACCTAAATTGAGATTCAGTACGTTTAGCATTGAGTGTCGGCCAGCTGATTCTGCATGTGGGCGATTAATTGCACCATCTTTCACTCGCTGCTCTTACAATTTCCTCAAAGATACGCAGCTTACATGTTTGCAAGGGTATGTCTATATCATTGCCTGCGTAGTCATCGGTCAATTTGGTGACGAGTTTCGCTAGTTCATCGGCTCTGCAGTTACCCTCAATGACGCGATGGCCAGGAACCCATATTACCTTTAGGTGAAATGACTCAGTCATCTTGTTAAGGGATGTGCAGCATTTCATGGCTACCTTGGAGGTTGTCGACTGCTTTGTGAGAGATTTTATCGTTGCCAGGTATCGCTTCAGACTGTACCAATGTCGCAGCTTTCACTATTGCCATCAGTTCAGCCTCAAAGGCACTATAGTAGACGGGAAGCCGAAAACTGAAGGAGATCCCCAGATGTTCAGAATATACACCACCGCCCACTCTGCCTTCGAGCTTTGAGCGATCTGTGTATACATGAATGGACTCGCACTCTCTTACCTCGGCCGGTTCCCACTCTTTCCTCGACGGTCGTGAGCGTTGTAATGGCAAGTGTCGGAGGATTATGTATGAGGACTAAATGGCAGCAAAAACTATATCTGTAATCTCCACAAAAAAGACTATTTCAAGTTTCCGATGTGTGACATGTGGACTTCAGAATGTGCAATGATAGTGATTTGTAGATTATATATTGGCATGGATTACTTTGTATTATTCTGTGAGGCTACTAATACGCAATGAAGGCGTTTCTATCCCTGCTAGTTTAATTTGGGATTCCGCAGAGAGATTTCTATACCCTAACTGCACAGAGAGGAGTGGAAGTTGGATATGACAGGGGCGTTTGCTTCTATTACGAGGAATCTCTGCAGACGGGAACTAATTTGATTTGGTCTGGGATCCCCACAGAAGAATTCCTTTACACTTAACTAGCAGGGAGTAGTGTCAGTAGTGTCCTGCATTGGAAAGATCAGATGGAGAAGGACTAGGCTTCACTTGGTGTATCCAAGTGGCGCCGATTAGCTCGAGAAAGTAACGATTGGCGGGCTTTGTTAAACTTGGCCAAAACGTTTAACCGGTTAGAAGAAGAATTAGAGTCTTTATTGAAATGACGGTTGGTTTTTATAAGAAAAATAGCATCTCAAAAGAAACTTAGCATCCTAACCTAACATAGCTACCAGTGAAAGTTAGTGACACCACTTGAAGTCCGATTCTTGATGGATCACTATCATTACCTTTCTCGCGAAATTCAGAATTGTTTTAAAATCTACATTTGAGATGTCATCGAGCTTATCAAATTGAGAGATTCCCAAGGCATATAGGTAAAAGACGGTCAACTGCTATGCTTGTCCTTACTGATGATTCCCAAGATAGGGCTTGTATGTGCTGTTCCCACCTTCACATATTTCAATGGGAAACTTAACAAGGTACAAGATGTGGCCCGCTAGAATACCGGGGATAATTCTGCAATCTGTACCTAAATTCTTTCGCCGAGAGTGTTAGCAAGAGGCGATTATTCGTTGCAGCGCTACCACTTGACTTTCACAATTTTGCAGGTGGCTTAGCCGTTCCATCTTGATTTTACGCGTCGCTTTATGTGCTCGTCAATCTCAGAGTATTTAGAGGTCGTCGTCGAATGTTGTTCTGTTCTTTGAAGGTCCGACCAATAGTGTTTTTTTTTTAGTCTCTTACTGGACACTGCAACTAATATACCATCAAAACACGAATGATCAGCGGCATGAAAGGCTTCACACTGTAGAAAAACTTATATTTGTTTTTCACTGTGAGTAAAATTTAGTTTGGAAACATCCAAGGCAACAGTCAGCGTGACTCAAATAATTGTTATTACGCGCCCATTTTAGCTTTGCAGCGATACAAACATTTCGGCGCGCCCCTATTTTATTAAGAAACTTCGGATTCGTGACTGTCAAATGAAATATAGAAATTACCAAGTCGATTATCGTCACCTATCAAAAATCGATTTCTTTTGCTACAATAAATTAATATGCACTTTTTTTAACTTCCAAGGCAATCACGAGTTTCTTCCAAAATCTGTTCCACCTCGAAATAACGGTAGTTGAAAAATTTTCACGAGAAAAGTTGAGAAGAAGCGCGTAAAACTTTTAGTTAGTGCCAAAAAAATTGTCCAGTGTCTACTGGAAGTTAAAACCAAAAAAGTTTGCTACAAAACAAACAAACAACAACAGCTGCAACAACTACTGGCATTTAAACATTCCCAGCATTATCGACCATAGGGAAATGTATGACAATAAATCCAGTCGAAGCCGAAGCTTACTAATCGCAGGTTAAACATTAAATTTATTTTAATAGCAAACAAATGTTAAAAAAATACAACAACAAAAATGTATGCCGCATTGATGTTAAGGAAATTAGTAAATTTGTAAATTTATCAAATGATGCCATTAAAATCTCTGTATGTACACGTGAAGAATGGGAGTGTTGCGTGCATGGCAGGTAATCGACTGTTGTTGGCTATAAAAATGAAGTAACCGTTAATTGATTGTCGGTTTTACCATTAGCTCTCAAGTAACGTTTTATTCAGCGGTAGCAAATAAACCTAAATTGATGTCAATTATTAGCTATAAAATGCTGGGAAACTTTTGTGGAAGGAAGTAGAAAATGTGCTTTGGTCGAAATTGGACTGTGGCAGGTAAAATAAACATTTTGGTAGCAACCGGAATTCTTTTAACTGAATCATAGAAAAATTTGAACTTGTGCTCAAATAAGTTTGGCCACTTTGCCTCATTATTATTCTGTTTTTTACATTTAATTTATATATAAAGGGATGCAAAGTTATCTTTCCGTCTAGGGAAGAGTGGAACACTACCCCAACATGGATAAATAATGACTCACAAAATGGTACACAGATGGTTCCAAAACGTTGAAGGAGTAGGAGCAGGAATAGTGGGGCCTAGAGCACACAAATCCCTAACACTAAGTACAGATACCACAATTTTCCATGCAGAACTCTTCGCCATAATGGAAGCAGTGGAAATCATATCCAAACGAGGGTTCGAGAAAGTAAAAATTTAAATACTTTCGGACAGCCAATTGGTTTTCAAAGCATTGAATAGCTTCACATTCAAGTCAAAGTTCTAAAAGAGTGTAACAATGCACTAAGCAAACTGGTCACTCATAATCAGGTCTCACTGATTTGGGTACCAGGACATGAAGGACACGAAGTAAACGAGAAGGCAGATTTGTATGCCAAAAAAAGGGCAAAAGGGATATTTATTGGACCAGCCCCATTTTTCGGCATTAACAAAAATAATATTAAACAGGAAACCAAAAAATGGGTCCAAACTAAAATCAGGGAACACTGGAACGGTACAAGCGACTTTTATCATTCCAAAAAGTTTTTGAACTTCAATGTCAACAGAGCAAAATTTGCTCTAACTCTAGCTGAAAAGAGTCTCAGATTACTCTGTGGAGCACTTACAGGTCACATTGCCTGTAATAAACATATTAATAGGGTTATGTAGTACAAGATCATGCAGGTTCTGCTTTGATGAAGAGGAGTCTATGGTACACTTAATCACCAACTGAGAGGTATTAGGGCACAGGAGATACAGAATCCGAGCCTACTAGAGGAGGAAGACCTACAATTGCTCCTCTCATCGATCTCACGTATTGTTATTCGCCGGTTTGCATCAACTAATGCCTTTATCGCGTCTTTATCAGCTTCAACTGGCCTTCCAGAAAATGGTGCATCTTCGACATCAAAATTGGCGGATCGAAATTTTGCAAACCAGTTCTAGCACTGGCGTATTGTTAACACATCTTCGCCATACACATCGGATACTTTTTTTCTGGCTTGAACAGCATTTTTAGCTTTTCTATAGTAAAAAAGTAAAATATGACGAAAATGCTGCTTATTGCTCGCCATTTTTAAAAGGGCACCGACCAATAACTACTGCGTAAAATCAATTGAAATTATTCACACACAAGCCATCCTATATCAGCTGTCAAAACATACAATGACAATGCGACTTAAGTGTGAAGTTAGCAGTCAAAAAATAACATTAAATCCTCTGTCGAGAATAAACGAAATTACTTTCCGAGCAACCCAATATTTACGTGGCTCGTCGAATATGGCAGGAATATGACCAGTAGCATTGTAACAGAGTTAATTTTCCGTGAGAGGCTTTCAAGCTTGGATTCGTTTCTCCGAGCCTTGCACTCTTTCTTAAGCAGTCATCTTAGACCCAGCGCACATTGACACTCCGCTCCATATTATATAGAGCTCTCGACATTCCTGAACACATTTCGAGTGAGTCATTACCGACCCAAGGGCATTGATCGCTGCTTCACTGTCTAGAAATTAGGCTAATTTCAAAGGAGCGGGGTCTATTTTTTTACTAGATTTGTCGCCATATAAATTGCATAGATCTCGGTTTTAAAAACAAAGTTTTGGTTTGTTACTTCTTGCTGGGAGAAGATGCCATATTGTGTACCATTACCCGTCTACGAAGGTTATAAGATTATAATCTCTGCGTCTAAAAGATTATAATCTCTGCAAAGTCGTCTCTGTTGGAGGAATGAACGTCGTAGTTGTGGCGCCCAGTATTTACCAGACGTACTCTTGTACGAGTATTGTATGTTAAACGATTTTCATCTTCAACATTGACTTCCCAAGCTAGTTTAGGTCAAAAATAACTGACAGAAATGTTCATGCTTCCAGTTCTACCAATAAATCATGAAGATCTAGTGCAAGGACTGTTTTTACAACCTTAATGCGTAAAGTGCCAAACAGTAAGCACTTCTGACCCTTCACAGTTGCAGAATAGTCAATTGCCGTGGACATATCCTTGTCTTCTCATTTTTTTTTATTCAATACCAGTTGATGTACTGGAGCTCAGAGGTTATTGTAACTTTTTATATCTCTTTATTTTATCATATGGAGTAATATCTAAATGGAGACTCGGCATAAGTTCTTTGAGAGTAACAGGGAAATATTTAAAGGCAGTACAATTCACTTTTAACAGCACTCAACGAATAGAGAGAGATAGGGTCTCACCAGAGCAATACTAACTAGACACTACCCAATTGCTCAAATGGGCACTCGGTTTTTTGCTTCGTATAATTATTTCTGCAGGAGTTGCAGAGATAAAGAATAGACAAGCGAATAGCCAAACCGCTGAAAACACACTTAAAATTTCTGATGAAATTGCTTAATCTTGATAGCGTTTCAACAAAAAGAATTTGCCAAAGGATCTGCCCTTTAAAGCTCAGTTAGTTCAAGACTAAATTCGGTAGAAGTTGGAAGAAATTGAAAACGATTTCACATCTTCCTTTTTAGTTGTTTGATGGTTCCCTATCAGGATGTCACATCGAATAAATTTATTTGGATTGCAAAAACATTATTTAGTACTAAAATCTACAGGTTCTTAAGTTTTTATAGTAAGTTGAGATTTGAAAAAAAACTAAGTTCAGTCAATTTATGGTATTGAAATCTAGACTAAATGGACCACTAATTTATAGAAATTAAGTCTAGACTATCTGAACCATTCTTCTTTTTCTTTAATGGCGCTATAACCGCTTACGCGATTTTGGCCGAGTTTAAGAAAGCGCGCCAGTCGTTTTCTTCTCGTGAAAACCGGTGCCAGTTGGACAAACACCAAGTAAAACAAAGTTCTTCTCCACCTGATCTTTCCAACGCAGGAGAGGCCTTCCTCTTCCTCTGCTTCGACTATGCGGTGCCACCTCGAACATTTCGAGAGCCGCAGCATTTGTATCCGTTCAGACGACATGACCCAACCAACGAAACCGTTGGATCTTTATTCGCTGCGCAATGTCTTTGTCCTCGTAAAGCTCATACAGCTCATTGTTCCATCGCCTGCGATATTCGCCGTCGCCAACGTCCAAAAATTTTCCGCCGAATCTTTATTTCAAACACTTCCCGTGACACCTCATCAGATATTGCCACCGTCCAAGCTTCTGATGAGAGCCTTGTATAGTGCGCCGACTGTTTGTTTGATGACAAGGAGGTACTTCGTTTTGTCCTCGCTCACAACCAGAGCCATTCGCTTTGCTTCTTTATCTAGTTTCGAAAAGGCAGAACTAATAGCGAGGTTGTTAATGCCGATGACGTCAATATCATCCTGCACCTTTAGTTCAGAGTAATGACATTCGCGAACCGCTTCCGTTCCCTTTCTTCTTCATCTATTGTTACATCGCAGCCAGAATTACTCTCATAGTTAGGCGTTATCTTGTAATCTATCACTCTTGAGAAAAAGAAATTTTGCCAAACTTATTTTCTCTTTTGCATCACAAAGCGATTTGCGGTTTACGTGTGCGTTCTATAAAGAACAGAGTAGGAACCTAAGATCAGTAGGCTTTGAACTTTAGTAATATTGAATTGGTAGAAAATACAACAAAATCAAAATATGTACATACCTCTCAAAATAAAACTCATTAAACCACGAACTGGTCGCTCTGCCGAATTTTAAGTTTATAAAATTAAGACACTTACCTGAAAATAAAAAAAAAATATAGTATTAGTAAAAAGTTAAAATCAAGTCAGTTTAAAATCTATGTAGTAACGTAATCAATAATTTATTGATATGAGAGGGTAAAATTCAGCTTGAGGGTAATAAATTTAAGAGTTCCAAAAAAGGCGTTTAAGTGCTCAATGCATTAAAATAAATAATAATTTTTTTGTACAAGATAATACAAAAAAATAATATAGAGGTATTTTAAAAATTTTCAAAGCAAGCGCAGCGAGCAAAATATCTCACTAAGTCCAAATCACTTCAGCAATGGCAGACTTGAATGGAGCCACGAATGCAACGCAGTTGATTTCCGATTCAATTATGTTAATTTAATTCAATAAGTCATGCGTCGATTTGAAAGAAAAGAGTAACAGGAAACTGCAAATGCAGCTGCAGATGCATAACTGTACTCTAAAAGGTAGAAATAGGAAGAAAACTGAAAAGAATTGAAAGCAATCACACCAGCAGCGGCACTAAGAAACACCAAAGCTTCAGCGAAAGCCATCTCTAAGCCTCAGTTCGCAGCGCATAAAATACGGAAGGGCTGAAGACTTTGAAATGAACTTTGAACACGCACAGATGCGCGAGCAGCCATCACTCAGCCAGCCAGCCAGCCCGCTAGCTAACCAGAGTTGCAATGCGTGCAGTATGCTATTGCAGTGTTATGCGCCATATACGCGGATTAAACGACAAACAGCTGACAATGTGACGCGAGCAGTTGACAGTGTCTGACAGCGTGGCTGCCCACGACTTGTCTCTTTGATTGCTGCTATGCTGTTGTCTTCTTTTTTCTCAGATGCGTTGTAGGCGCTTTTTATTATTTTATTTCTACTGAATTCATTAATTTTGTATTGTTGCTGAAAATTGCATAAATTTCATGTATGACACATTGTCGTTATATTTATTTATATACATTTTAGCTAAGACGTTGAACGACAGGAAGAGCGACAAGCAATTTGTGGCGGATTATGATGAGCAAATTTATGCAAGGTATATTGGGGAAGTAATATTAAAGTGATTTGTCAACATTATTTTTTCGTGTATTTTCTTTCGATTTGGAGTATATTTCCGGCAAGGCAAGTGGGGAGAACATCTTTCATTGATATAAAATTTGTAAACTTTATAATGACTCACTTCCACGGGCGAGCTTTATAGACAAACCCATTCACCCACCATTCATTGGCAGTGATTGGGTGTGGCAATACATTTGCTTAAATTGATCCTAAAATTTCGAGTATGACTAAGTGTCCTTTATGAATACAAATAGAGTTACAAAAATTAGCCGAGTTGCTGCTTATTGAATTCCAGCGCCACATATCGGAAGCTCAGTTGGGGTTTCAACTATTTGCAGCAGACTGGACTTCATTTGGCTGCGAGGTTTTATGCGTGCTCTGGACCACTCAATTTCCGCGGTGCACAAAACACTTTAGCGTAGCTCATTCCCGTCAAAGGATCCCTCATTCTTGGAAGACAAGCTAATAAGTAAGATAAGCAATCAGCAATCATTACATTCTACGCAACACGCAGCTACTCCTTCTTCTCCATGTAGCAACTAGCAAAAAAGTAGATGAGAATAAACTTTTAGAAGTGAATCTCATTTGAGATATCGGCAGAGAACTTTAACAGAATATTCAGTTACGAGTACCAAAAATTCAAAAGGAAATTCATTTCTTAGGACTGTATGGAAACTTCCTAGCGTAAGGGTTGAGAAGCTGAAACTTATCAAAAACCTTGGGTCGTTGGAAGCAACATTGGTGAAGTAATTCTGGTTACCACAGTTAGTTTTGGATTTTATGTTTTTTATTGGAAATAACTTTTCTAACTTTTTACTTCCATAATTTAGTTACGAGTTTCTTGCCGCATCACCATGGCGATCGACTAATTAGTGAACGAATTACAATACGAAGTTTTAGTGATATCATACATTCTTTGACAGTCTCACCTTCAATGTTGCAGAAATATGAGCTGAACCGATTAGAGCACACATAAAAAGCCGGTCGCGGTATACCTCTAGAAAGATTAGTTCTACCTACTAAACAAGTATGATCTTGGAAAACCTATGCGGATGCCATCAAAAGTCTCAAGAAACCCGTTAGAAGACCCTTAAAAAATCTTAGCAAACTTAAATGGAAATATCGAAGACAACTGCGAAGACAATCGACTGAGAAAACTCCGTTTGAATGCAACTACATCTAGAAGCCGAATAACCTTGACTAGACTTCATTGGACAGCAAAGGGGTAGACATACTCATGAATTAGTGATACGCAGTGGACAAAGCCCTAGACATGCCAAAACACTGTTATTAGGACAGCCACGGGATGCATCCTATGTCCTCGCTACAACACCTACATAATGAGACACAGATGCTTCCTGTCAAGGAGCACAACAAACTGCTCAGCAAAAAGTTTCTACGCGGGTGCTACCGTAGATTTTCCCCATGTAGACACTTGCTTGAACCAGAGCACCAGGAGGCATCTCTTCAACTACTCCGACTAGATTCAGGACAAAACTGACCGAAAACTACTGGACCGGACAGTGTTTAGACATACACTTAACGACATTCATCGGGAGACACTTACCACCTTCCTTAACTCCCGACCCCCGAATGCCGGAGTCCAACCACCATCCACAACAGATGAAGAGCTTCAACTACCCCGAGAGACCCGCGTAACCTTGGCACAATTACGTTCTGTATACTGTAGTAAGCTAAACTCCTACCTATCCGCGATTGACCTCGACATACCAAACATATGTCCAGCACGATACTAACCACCTTTTCACATGCCCCATCACGTGTTCGACTCTCCGGGCATGAAACACCAACTAAGTTTTTTCTAATATCTCCTCGGCAGGCAATGACAAACCTCCGAGTGTATTTCTGCCATGAAAAACTCACTCACAAAAAAACCATCTGTCGTTCAGTGGCGTAGTAAAACTGTAGGTCTCTCCATTTGTGGAAAACACCAAGACGCACACCCCAAACTGAAGGAAGAGAAGAACCCTGAGGTATAGCACAGTGGGCCTCCAAACACTATGTGAAACGGAGTAACGCGGCAGTCCCTCTAACATAACTTAAATGTTCGTGAACGAATCACGGGTCAGATATTCTTCTTGATTGGCGCGTTAAACGCTTACGCGATTTTGGCCGAGTGTAACAAATCGTGCGGGTAATTTCTTCCTCGTGCTAACCGGTGCCAGTTTGGTACATCAAGTGAAGAAGGTCACTCTCTTCCTTCCTCTTCCTCATTCGAACGACATGACCCAGCCAACGTAGCCGCTGGAACTTTATTGGCTGCACTATGTCTATGTCGTCGTAAAGCTCATACAGCTCATTGTTCCATCGTCTACGATATTCGCCATCACCAACGTGCAAAGGTCCAAAAATCTTTCGCAGAATCTTTCTCTCAAACACCCCAAGTGACACCTCATCGGATATTGTCATCGTCCAAGCTTCTGTTTCTGTGTTCGTCGAGAAAGGACTTTACTACTCAATACTTAACGGTTCAGATGCTGTATGTACATATTTATAATAAATCGAGTTCAAAAACCGGCAATCTTTCAGAAGGCCTTACCTAACTACCAGCTCATGCCATTCCTTTGTATGAAATCAAACCTTTTCCTTTCCTTCATGAGTCGCAGCTCCAAGTCAAGTGAAACACAATTTTAGCATTTTTCGTTTAATTAACTCATATTTCGCGTGCAAAAATGAAAATTGCCCATATTTTGTTCAGTAATTACCATAATTTATAAATTGAAAGACAACAAAATTAACACCTATTCCTCATAAAAACTGAAATGAGTCAGCTGAAAAAATATTTTTTTTTTTAATGAAACCTAAATTGTTTCATAGTGTAAAAGGCAAAACGACTACTTTTATAGTCGATTATTATGTATTTAAAGGCAAGTAATCATAACTTCAGCATTAGTTCTGGCAATTTGATGTGCCGCATAAGGCCGCATACGATTTTGTTGCCAATTTTCGCGCAAGCAAACATACTTACACACATACATAAGCATGCACATGTGGTTAAAAACCATCTTTTCACGGTCACATGTTCGTGTAAGAGCGAGTGCACATTTCACGCCCACACAACTGCATTAATTGTCGAACAGCGGCAACACTGCTGCGACACTTTTTTCTATGGGCACATACAAGATTTCATAGCAGTTGTTCAGTACATGAAATTGCATGTTTAACCATTTGTTTTTTTTTTAATTTTTTTTTCTTTTTTTGTTGAAACAGACGCCAAACTCTAAATTGCCTGCGACATAGCGAACGCGGAAAATGCGCCATAACAGCAACAGCGGCTCTAGCAAACGAACGAATCAACGAACATCAGTGAATTCAAGGTGACTGCGACAGCAACAACTGCAGCTGCAGCTGCAACATCGCAGTTGTTTTTGTCAAAGCGAAAAATTGCACGAATTATGTTCGTTACAATTACAAGTGCTAGCAGAGCATTGAGTGGAAAAATTTCGACTGCAATAAAGAAGAAAAAAATCTCATGCGATAAAGTTTTTGTTTGTGCATTGCATCTTGCCATACCCGCCACCTCATTCACAAACGATGACAAGGCTGTCAATGCCGATGACAGCGTTGACGAAAGGCAGCCATAACGTTTTGTTGCCATCATTGCTGTCACTGTTTGTTGACAATTATTTCAGGCAACCAACGGCGAGTGAGAGTAGTGCTTTTGGCGCCAGTGAGAGTAAGGGCGTTGAAGTGCGGCGAGTTAGATTGCATGGTGTGGGTGTGCGGCGCAAGCGCGTGACACAAGTGGCGCGCAAATTTCATGGACTATGAAGCTTCGTTTTTTTTATGGATACTGATATTTTTTTCTTCACAACCTACTGAACACTGCCTTTGATGAAATCACCAACAGCCAGTAGATAATTACATTTGTATGGCATTTTAATTGACTTTCGGAATTGAAATTTTATTGGATAGGTGTTAAATTGGCGTAAAGTGAAAATGTAAATTTTAAAATTGGACAATTGCATTTGAAGCAAGAAGAAAAAATTTCAGGTGCTAAATTTTACTAAAAATAATTTTAAATTTTTATTGTGCCAGAAAGAAAGCGGCACAGCGGCCACATTTTTTTCACAATATTATTCTTATGTAGTATATAATTAGAGGTTCAATAAAGAGACAGCTTTCTCGCACACCTGCAGACCTTCCTAAACACCTAAGCGTCATTAATGAAATGCATAAAAATATATTTTGTTAAGCCAAAGCGAATATTCCCACTTAATCAAGCTTAAGAGAGGAGTGAAGTAAATTTTATGCTAATTTTCGGTGATTGAAAAAAGATAAACAATAAAATGAGTGAATAGAGATAATAAAAGAAATAAAAAGAAGAAAATTGCAATAAAAAATAAAAAGAAAGAGCAAAAAGGAGACCAAGAAAGAGTAAACAAATGAAGTAAAAAAAATTAAATTAATTAAAAAGATAGGAAGATAGGAAGAAAAGCAGGCTCAAAAGACATACTAGACTAAATATTTAGATATGGGTACAGAATCTTTAAACAAAGAGTTGTTCAAGTCTCAAGATAAAATTAAAGTTCCCTTATCGAATTGACCCCAATTTAAATCCGGCCAAGAACTATCATTAAGCGTCTTCCAAGCGGAGATATATGCCATCGGTCTATGTGCAGAGATAAACTTAGACAAAAATTTCCGGAATGAGCGAATTGCATTCAGAGCGACAGTCAGGCGGCACTCAAGGCTTTGAGATTAAATCCTCAGTGGTCCTTGAGTATAGCGAGAAACTGAATCTACTAGGAACGTACAATCGTACCCGGCTCACATCGATCCCAGGATACAGGGGCATAACTGGGAACGAAATAGCGGACACATTGGCGAGAGAGGCTGCGGTCTCGCTACCAATAGGACCCGAGAACTTCCTTGTTAAGCGACAGCACACCATCAAGGAGAAACCTAGGAGTGAAGAGCTAATACTAAGGCTGGTTTGCTGGCACTAAACCATGGAACTACGTACCCTCTTTATTGCGAGGGTACAACCAAAAGAGGTTTAAAATAGTCACAACCGTCCCCAAGGATAAACTGAGAGTCCTCACGGGCTTTCTCATAGGCCACTGCCGACTGCGTAGTCATCTGCAGATGATCGGGATATAATCCTCTTACTCCTGTAGTTTCTGTGACTAATCCTAGGAGACTCCAATGCACTTGTCCTTCAATGTAACGCTATGGTGCGAAGAAGGTTGAGACATATCGACCAACGCTCAATCCAACCAAACACCTCGGCGGGTTTCACATCCCACTGCTATAATATTGACTACCCACCCAGTCAGTGATCTCCTTGGCTTGCTACCTTCATTAACCTAGCTCAATTTTCGGATACGGTTCGAAGATCCCACACTGAAAAGTAGGTTCTCAGTAGTGCAATTCAACTTTCGGCTCCGGTAGGAAGACTTATGGTTTCATCTTTCAACGGAAACTAGTTTTCCTTAAATTTTAATATTTCATGTTCGAGAAGTTAGAATAGCACTCACAACTCTCGGAATGGACTAACGCACAACGAAATAGCTTAAAAGTTTTAACGGCTACTTGTCTATTACATCTTTCTTTAGTCCAATCCAGTCAAAGAGCCTTCTTTCCTCATTTGTAAGATACCTTCGACATCTGCTGGGGCATCCAAAGTTATTTTACGCTGGCGCCGGTTAGCACGAGAAAGAAGAGGTTAGAGGTAAACTATAGCGGCCTCAATCTCGTTGTTTAATAGCCACACCTCGTATACACATATAACCGGTGTCAAGTACGGCACTACAGAGTGGCCAGTAAAGAAGATGAAGTGAAAAATATAAGCACTAAATATTGGTATGGTAATGTAGGAAGATAAAAATAGCAGCATACCGAAAAATCTAGGTTAAAACACACACCTTTTCACAAAAGAAAAAAATCAATAAAAATAAACCGAAAAAGCTACATACGAAAACAATACTTAAGTGGCAAATAAAATACTGCAGCTGAGAGGGAATCACAATAAAAAATTTAAGGCTTGAGTGATTGCAAATTCGGCAACTGAAGTTCAACGCCAACAAAACACTGCTGTTCCAATGCAAACGAAAGTAGAAAAAGGAAAAGAAAAACAATAATAAAACGAAGTATTCCAAAAGGTGTCATGTAAAGCAAATGAACCGCGGCTGCAAGTCGATAGCGGAGAATGTAAGCTTGCTTGGGCAATCGAAGCGCCCAACCCAATTGCGAATGCTGTGAGAACGAGAGTGGTCAGTGTAGACAGAGTAGAAAGAAGAAAAGCGTGCAGACACCGAGTGCAGGCAGCAGTGAAGATTGGGTTAGGAGAAAAGCGAAATTTCATGCACACTTCATTGCCTACATATAAAGCAATGTATCTGGGAGACCGAAAGCTACACAAAACTAAACGTACATATAAAAATGTGGAAGTTGTAAGTAAAAGCTGAAATATTTTTACTATCAATGTACAGCCTTAAACAAATTGATGTCATTAACCTAAAAGGCCGAAAAAATGCCAAATGAAATGCATACGAAATGTCGCCGATAAGCTGCCGAAAGGCGGTATGGGTTATATGTAAATATGTGTAGAGGTATTTAATTATAGATTTATTTATGGAAATTTCTTCTACGACGCGTTTTCTCCGTAAATAAAAACATCAACAGTTGACTAAGCTGCGGTGTCCGAACAACCGGCCCGTTGACAACTTCAGCCTACTCGAGTTTAGTCCAAATTAGGCGACTTTTATTTCGTGTGAATGTTATTTTTAACACGTCTATGACTTATTAATTTTCCTCAGCGCTACTTGTTGTCAATTTTCATTTAATTTGTTATTCACTAATTCAACGAGTTCAATTAATGGTGTACAGCATATCTAGAACACGATTTAAGCGCGCTCAATTTGAGTTATAAGCAAAGAACACCTACACTCAACACTGTACAGCCAATTTTTGCCAATTATATGTTTGTATGTAGAAGTATTTGTAAAAATGAGGCCTACATGCCACTTTATTCAGCGGCATGCTCAACATTACGCGCCATTCAATGGGGTCAATGTCTGCCGGTTCAGCATTAATGAGGCAATTTTTTTCATTAACTGCTAACTTTTTCTAGATTCAATAGCGCTGGAAGTTCAATGGCAATGGATGTGTGATGACTGTACTCACTTTTAAAGTAAATTAATCGCTAATAGACCGCAAAAAATGATGCACTCTTGATGAACATTCGTTTTAATATCTGTCTAATCTAATAACTGGGAATCACCAGAGCTGGGTAAGGTTAAGACGGGCTGGGGTGCCTGCATAGTGTACGGAGGTTCACTTAGGTGTTCTGGTACCACTGCTTGGAGAATTTCGGAGATAATAAAATAATAGGGACTTCATTCAAAACTAGTACTCAATTCGGGTTCTTGTTGTTGTTTCAACGTTTTTCCAATCTCTTTTAGAGCTACTAGTATTTCACACAATCAAATTTCCATTAGCTGCAATAACTTCCTCGATCCGGGTTCGGAAAGATTGCATCCCGTAATCAAATTCTCCTTTTTTCATATTTTCCATAACGATATTAATTGCAGCCTTTAGAGAAGAAATGATGTTAAGAAGATGCTTATTGATTTCACGCTCAAATACGCCCCCAGCGTAGTAATTCAGAGGTTAAGGTCTGGGAAGTTAGGCGACCGTAAGTTCGGTGTTATGTGGCCATGGATATTTTCAGCCATGCAATCTTGTGTGGTTATCGCTTTATGTGAAAGAGCAATGTCTTGCTGAAAGCTGTACAGGATGCCAGATCGTACACCAATAATCCAGGATTTCACTACTGTCTCAAGAACCCCGATAGATGCAGCAGAATTCACTCCAAATCAATGACTAAAGAAGTGTGGTTCACATTTTTAGTTCACAAAACCTAAAACCATAACAGTGGTTATAAACTTCGTGTGCACGACAACAGAAACCTCTACAGGATTGAAACATGACCATCGTGTAAAAAAATAACATATCAGACGGTTCAGGTTGTTTCATTTTGCTTAGAAGACGCTTTGATCGGATAACTCGCTGTATTTGCTCCGACATAGCTCCGTAGAACTTATACTGGAGATCTTCGTGGACAACTCGACGGATAAGACCCTTAGAAACATTAAGCTCCCTCGCAAGGCTTCTCATATATTTTGTATGGTCCTGGTCAACGATCAATTGCAGTTTTCGAATACAGTCTGCAGATCGCAGTTCCTAGTGTTTTTTGCGTCTTGCAAAAGATTCTGCATCGCCTGATGCTTTCAATTCACAGCGAATCTTATAAACGAAAGAACGGGAGCACTTAAAAGAGATTTTTTAATTTCTGCATGTGTCTTTATTTCTTGAGTTAAATTGTAGTCCCCCATGTCATATCTGAAAATGTTCAAAACGAAAAATAATGGTTTTGGAAAGTACTGCGTCGGCTACAGTTTAGATAACGATAAAACTAGTCGACCGACTCTGACACAAACCGCTCCAGAAATATAGTAGACATCTACAAATACTCACAGTTTTTCTTTTAGAGCTAAGATCACCTGAGGAAAGCAGATATTTACATCTAAGTTAGCCATTCCATACAATTCCTTTGCGTATTTTTTTCTTTTTGATTATTATTTTTCCCCAGTTGTTTGCGTGGCAGTCTTTTGCAGTTGAATAAAAAGTTAAGACGTTAATTTATAGGTTATCTAAGTTTATAGCGTCTTAGCATCATTTGTTTCTAATCTCTATGTTTCAACTCTGTTTCTGGAGGCCGTTTCAAACCTTGCACTTTATCATTTACCAGAATATTTCCAATTCTTACCTTCGACTGCAATTGTTCAATGACTTTTTTTTTCTTTTTATTTCTGTTTAATTTTCCTTCAATAAGACCATGCATTCATTCTTTTTCAGTGCTCACAGCTTGTGAGATAGAAAAGTTTTTTCTACTTACTTTTAACAAAAGTTGGTTGATTAGCGATATCTTTCTAAGGCTTCAGTTTTTCTTCTTCTCCTTGCATTCTTGTTCCCATTTCCTCATCTCTCTCAGGCAAAAGCACCAATGTAACGTCATTCAGTCTCTGATAGACACAATCTAATTTCTATCATTCTTGAATGGAACTAACATCAAACCTTTAGTGGTTTGTTTACAAGAGAGGTCACTAAAACTCAGATTGTGTTGGTGATGTACAAGAAAAATCAACGCAACTACTTTCCATGTTAGATTAGGTTCGGTTCTTTATAAAGTTTGCACTTCGACCTCGTCGTCTTTTGTGCCCTCTACTCATCACAGTACCTCTTCAAGGCCCAGTTCCCTTATTTAAACCCTTAAATGGAACCTCCTGAGACTGGTCGCAGAAATGACAAAAGTCCGAAGACTAAATCCTGATCTTACTGTCCATGCTACTTCATTGCCAGCTGCACAACGGGTAATGGGGAGACTGTTTATATGCAACTAACCTCACTTTACGCATTTTGTCTCCATTTAATTTGCCTCTCCCTCTCTCTGGAAATCGCGTATGGGATAACAGTCAAAGTTACTCTCACAGTTTTCTTTCGGATGGCCAAACCAGTTTCATTTTAATCGCCTCTCTCTCTCTCAGTTTTGCTTCGGTTGGCCAATGCTGCATGGGCTATGTATGTATATATTGACTATTTAATTGATTGTAACTGCTTAGGTGGCTGGATATATCTTCAAGGAGCTCATCATCCAATATTCAAGATGAGCGAAACCCTGGATCCAGAAGGCCAATCCCCTACTCATCTTAAAATAACGGATTACAGAAACTAACGAGGCCCTATGTTTCCGCTAGGAACTATGGGAAAATATATATGTATATATATATAATGCTCCAATATATACATATGTATATATTTTTGTTTCTGTTATTTTGCTTGTTTGAATTTATACCTTCAAGTATAATTTTCCAATCATTTTTTTCTTTTTATTTCGGTTATTCTGCTTGTTTGAATTTATACCTTCAAGTACAATTTTCCAATCATTTTTTTCTTTTTATTTCGGTTATTCTGCTTGTTTGAATTTTTATCTTCAGGTATAATTTTCCAATATTATTTTTCTTTTATTTCGGTTATTCTGCTTGTTTGAATTTATATCTTCAAGTACAATTTTCCAATAATTTTTTTCTTTTTATTTCAGTTATTTTGCTTGTTTGAATTGCGGATGATAGCAGTCTATCCTCATCATTTTGATCTACTCGTTTCCGATTTTACAGGTCTTATGGAATACGAGAATACTTAGCACTTACCTTCAACTTAAGTTAGATTTTTTCTTTTTATTTCTTTTATTTTTCCAATTGTATGCCAATTATCCAGCTTTAAATTGGATAAATGCTTGCAGTACTTACTTCTAATTTGGATATGCTTCGCCTCTTGGATGTTAGAAAACTTCATTTTAACAGAACTTCAGTGAAAATTCAAAAATTTTTGAATTATCAAAATTTTTCATTCTTCTACATCTTCTACTTATATTTTATTTTAACCTTGTTGCCAGTTAAAGTCCACACCAAGATGGATTGCGTCACCGCCAATACAACTTTTCCATTACATCACACAATCAATAAAACTAAACCAGACAAATTAGTGCTTCATTTTTGTCTCTCTTTTATTTGACAATTAATTGCATGACGAGTTTTTGGCAAAGCCGTTTAATTGTTATACAACTGTTTATTTTTTGTTATTTTTCCTTCATTGAATTCATTTCCAATCACTCTACTAGTAGTTATTTTAATTATATCGCAAAAATCGAAACGAATTTACAACTGAATTTTGTTTTTTCTATCAATATGGTCGCTTTCAAATAAACATTAGCAAATGGTGAATACAAACTCCCAGTGTAGTTATTTTGAACAGCTGTTACGCGTCACCGGTTATACTTGTAGTTATGTATGTATCTACAATGCCTTACAGACGCTCTCTGTCGCGGCAAAGTGCTAATAGCAGAAAATGTCAGCAACGCGTACACTCATTAATTTTAACCAAATTAGGAAATTAATTGGCTGTAATGCAGTTTTTTGTTTTTCATTTTTTTCATATTCAATGGAAAAAATACGCGTATTTTATCCTATGTAATTGTTGACTTATGTCACTATTAGCGCAAAGTAGCTGAAGCGTGAAATTTGCAATTCAACATCAGTGAAATGATGGAAAAGTAAGGAAAAAGAAGTGTACGCATCTATATTTGCAAAAAAGAAAGGTAGGAAACCTGAACTTTTGCTTAGCAAAAATGCAAAACATTCACAATTTTCACCGCAACTATGGCAATGCTGCAGCATCCGTTTCACTTGTTCACTGTACGATGTGATACAGCAGGCACCACGCTTTGAGCGTTTTTTTTTTCGTTTTTTTTTTTTTTTTTTGTTATGAAATGCTCAAATTACATAGCAATGCGAAAAAGTAGAATCGCATAAAAGTTATAAACCCGTCAAAAAATGGCTAAATGAAATATGTGAGCAATGGCAAGATGCCGAGCGTGAGCTAATACATGGAATTAGAAAGAAAAGATGGCACACGAAACACAAGTCAGCTAAGTTATGGATCATAAACACCTTAAAGTGTTGTTGAGTGGCTGCGTCAAAAAGCCACCATCCACTCAATAGCTGTATGCAGAATTCACTGAACGACTTCATTTTTCGCATATTTCGCTCGCTTGAAGATGCTTAACTACTCTCCGCATAGAAGCCACGCAAAGCAAAACAACAACGCACAGTGGCAAGCAGATCATCAACCCAGTTTCTAGCGCAACCTGCTGACTGATATACGGTGTAAATTTCTTGATGTCTACTCGTAAAAGACACGTTAGTATCTGGCATAGCTTCGATTTTCTAAGACACATTCTATTTCGTTTTACACTCCTTTTTTCTTCTCATTTCGTTTTTTTTTTCCTTCGGGCATGAACATGTTTTGCTTTACAAATAACACGAGAAAATATCGACATTGTTTTTTCTTTTTATTCTCTTTATTGTTGTTGTTGTTTGCAATCTGACTGATTTCAGCATGCTAGCCTTGCTACTGTGGCTTTAGTAAAATTCATACATATCCGCAAGTGTTTCTCCCCGCTGGGACGACAAATTATCAATCCGTAGCCAAACATCTGATGCGCCTGTCAATGTTCGTTGACTGCTATGCGGATCGGAGCTTCTTTGCACCTCTCTCATGCCGCAGAGTTGCATGCGTCATTCTATCCGAACATATCGCAATCATCACCATTGATGCCATCAGTCATTCATGAATTCAATACGGCTGCCATTCATGATCAGTCATCTGCTACTAGTGGGTCTTCCGCGTTTATGCGTTAGTCCCAGCCAACTAGCCAGCTAGCCCGTCAGTCAACCTGCCAGGCTGGTCATCATTCGTTGCGGTCAACTGTTTGTTTATATTGACAACGCCTCCAGTCTGTTTGTCTACTACCCGCACATTCAAGTCTCGCGCTGATGCTACCCATTTTGAGTTAAGTTGCACAACTTCACTTTCAGAGTTGTTCGTTGCGCTGTGCTGCATTTTCTCTCGGCTCGCTTTTAATGGCATCTTTAGTGTGCTTCTAATGTATTGACTGCATTGTAGAAATTGCCTCACTGCATATGATGATGAACTGTTTGCCATCTTTGCACAAGTGTCTTTGGATACTTTGCTCGCCATGTTTGTCCTATGGTAAACAAGCGATTTTTTTTAACTTGTGCAAAGTGAAAATTTGTTATTTCCCTGCACTTCTTTTTTTCTTCGCCAAGCACCCATTTCTAGCGAGTTCGACCAACGACAGACGTGCACTCCCAATCGAGTTTTATTAGCGGCACAGAAAGCCGTAAATTGAACGCCTAGTTTTATTTACTTTCTATACATCATCGGTTTACTTTTGGTGCGTTTTATTTTCTGTGACAATTTGTTGATCACAATTTGCTTTCGCAGAAATTTAATCTGTGAATACGCATACGTACAAACATATTTGGTGTGCTTTTCCTTTACTAATCAATTGCTCAATTGGCTTTAATTTATGACTTGATTGTTCAGAATTGATTTGAGACTTCGCAGGCGTGTATTTTCAATTAAATACTTTTTTGGCACAATCGGGAGATAAACGAGCTTGAAGTGGAGACATTTTGGACTAAAACTAATTGATTTTTTGCAGAGAAAAATATGCATAAATCATAGTTAGTAGCTTGGGTTAGAATATTTTGAATATAAATTCATTTACGTGACACTTCAAAAAGGTTGCGACCAGAACCGTTTTGCCATTACGAGAAACACCTCGAGTAGTATTTACTTGCCGCCAAGAATAAGAGTGCTCATTTTTACGTGAGTTCCCGAATTCGTCCATTGTGGAGCGATTGAAAAGTGTGTGGGGAAAACAGGGGCATGAATAGGTACGGACA
The DNA here is from genome assembly GCA_037575425.1 of Anastrepha fraterculus. Taxonomy (NCBI): domain Eukaryota; kingdom Metazoa; phylum Arthropoda; class Insecta; order Diptera; family Tephritidae; genus Anastrepha; species Anastrepha fraterculus. The sequence continues at coordinate 120,370 of JAYXIM010030890.1, forward strand.
AATCAGCCAATGATGACTAGTTACATCTGAAATAACCGTTTTGTGATGAAGATGAAGTTCAGAATGCCTTTTATATCTAGATCTGCTACCTCCCAATACGTAGCTAAACAATAAGAGCCACGCTATCGGAATCTTAGTCCCGCGAACGCAGGGCAGACAAGAAGTAAGTGCTAAGTGGCCCATGATCGGCAATTAAGGTGGTATGTTAGAAACCTCAGGAAATTTATTTTGGGTTAACCTCTTGCGGTGTAGATTGAATCATCATCTTACTAAACTGAGAATATACTCCAAAGGAACTTGGAGCTTCTGTAGGCAGAGGGGCTGGCACTGTGCCCAGCACTGATGCATAAGCGGGACAAAGGCCTAGGTAAACATATTTTACCGGAGGAGGAAATAAAACATAGGGCATATAGTAAAATTTATTGAGGTCGTTGGGCTCAGAGAAATACTCGAAATTCATGAGAAATCGCCCAATAGAACTTTGAGGTCGCAGAACTAAATCCCCTAATAGTAATAGTAATAATAGTAACCCCGGAAATTATTCTAAAAAATATGTCTTTATACGGTTATTCACAAATATTAACATATCTTTAAGAGCCTACAATAGCCACTATTTTATTGCCTTACACTTAGACCTTCGGACTCCCTGATAAAGGCTAAGAGGTCCTCGGTAGCCACATTCCTAACAGTCACAGGGTCAGTGTTACTTTCCTTAGGCCGAATATCTCATCATCATATAGTCGGCAGTATGCCGCTGGGGATGGATCCATCCAGTGGAACTGCGACCCGTGAGGCAACCTGCGAGCAACCTTAAGCCGGCCCTTTCAAACGTATTCTAGAAAAAGCTTTATATACCAGAGAGCTCCCAATGCAGCGCAGTCACTCCATCATCGATTCTGCAATCGAAATGTACGGTAGTCTCTATAATTTACTAAGTCAAAGGATGGTAGTAGTCTGCAAGGTTTTTGGCTTCCGCACTAAGGAGGCATGAGTTAGAATCGAACACATAATCATATTGTAAAGTCACCAAATGAACTTCAGAGACAGTGCATTCGAATTTTGTTTCCTATAACAATAATTTCCAAGTCGTTCGGTAGCCTTTGAGTTCGTAACCACACACAAATGGTATGTTCAAGGGGTCATTTGATATGAATATTTTATGGTTTTACAGCTTATGGAAAAGCTTCCCAGGAAGGAAATGATTCACGCACATTTAACATTACATTAATCTGGAATGGTCTATATCTCAAAGGGTCAACGGCTTGGAATAGAAGATACAAATACTCGAAAGCTGCCCCGTTATCCAGGAAGGCGCAAATGTAATATCCTTAGACTAGTAGCTTTGATTTAACTAACTAAATAATAGGAAGGCAAATTGGTTGATTTCCGGTTAATACAATCAAACTGAGTAAAAGGTAAAGGTAAAAGGGAACTCGGTTTGTAATTGGTATGTGGGCTCAATGATCTTTTCATAGTTTTTAAGTTGATGGCAGTTAGACTGTTCGAACGATTTGATTTGGTTAATGAAGGAAACTTATGCCCGGTTTGGAAAAAATTATCACATATAACTTTCAGTATGTATGTCTCCCTCTCCGTTACTTCGGCTGCACTCTCACGACAGACGGCGGAGCAGATGAAGTGTCAACTATAGGCTAAAGAAATCAAGAGCGGTGTTCGGGCGAATGCATACAGTATGGGCAAGTTCGCAAATCTCCAGGCGCACTAAACTGCGAATATTCAGCTCATGTGGGAAGTCAGTAATGTTCTAGGGAAGTGAAACATGGTTGATCTCCAACACCATCACATAGAGGCTACAATCTTTCGTCAACAAATGCCAGCGCATCATTTGTAGAATATTTTGGCCGAACACCATCAGCAGGGACGCGCTGTGGAGATCAACGAATGAGAAACGGAGAAAGTGGCGATGGATAGGTCACACGCTTAGAAAACCGGCAGATAGCATCTGATGCTTTCCATTTCAATTCAACCGGGCTATTCGGGTCATGTTCTTCGATTTCGATGTAACTCAAATATGTTGCACTCTGGTCAAACTAATGAGACACGTATTTTTTTGTTCGCCCGAAAAAAATTTTTTTCAAGAGTTATCGGCAATTTTGTTTTTCGGCTCAAAATCGATTTTTTTTAATTATATAAGAAACTTTTTTTTTTTAAATGCCCATAACTTAGTCAAATATGAACCGATTTTAATAATTCTGGGTTCAAAATGATCGTAATTACTTACACGAGCGACTTCATGTAGAAACAATTGCAAAAAAGTAGTTGAAAATTTTTTATTTAGCAAAAAAGAAAAAAAATTGAAATTTTTTCGAAATTCAATATTTCAAAAAGTGTATTTTTTTTTTGTATAACTTTTTCCAAATCAAGAGGACACCTCAAACTTCAATTAAGCTGAATGCCTAGTAGCTAAAATGAGTTGTTTTTGAGTAATGAATTTTTGAGTAAAAATCCTGTTTCGCACTTCTTGTTTTTTGCAAAATAAAACATTTTGAACTACTTTTTTGCAATTGTTTCTACATGAAGTCGCTCGTGTAAGTAATTACGATTATTTTGAACCAAGAATCATTCAAATCGGCTTGTTTTTGACTAAGTTATGAGAAATTAAAATAAATTTTCTTATATAGATTCTTTCCATTTCAATTCAAAAGGGCTATTCGGGACATGCTCTTCGATTTCGATGTAACTCAAATATGTTGCTCTCTGGTCAAAATAATGAGACACGTATTTTTTTGTTCGCACGAAAAAAATTTTTTTCAAGCTTTATCGGCAATTTTGTTTCTCGGCTCAAAATCGATATTTTTTTAATAATATAGGAACATTTTTTTTTAAATGCTCATAACTTAGTCAAAAATGAACCGATTTTAATAATTCTGGGTTCAAAATGATCGTCATTCCTTACACAAGCGATTTCATGTAGAAACAATTGCAAAAAAGTAGTAGAACATTTTTTATTTTGCAAAAAACAAGAAGTGCGAAACAGGTTTTTTACTCAAAAATTCATTACTCAAAAACAACTCATTTTAGCTACTAGGCATTCAGCTTAATTGAAGTTTGAGGTGTCCTCTTGATTTGGAAAAAGTTATAAAAAACACAAAAATACACTTTTTGAAATATTGAATTTCGAAAAAATTTGATTTTTTTTTTTTTGCTAAATAAAAAATTTTTTACTACTTTTTTGTAATTGTTTCTACACGAAGTCGCTCGTGTAAGTAATTACGATCATTTTGAACTCAGAATTATTAAAATCGGTTCATATTTGACTAAGTTATGGGCATTTAAAAAAAATTGTTTCTTATATAATTAAAAAAAAATCGAGTTTGAGCCGAAAAACAAAATTGCCGATAACTCTTGAAAAATTTTTTTTTCGGGCGAACAAAAAAAACGTGTCTCATTATTTTGACCAGAGAGCAACATATTTAAGTTTCATCGAAATCGAAGAACATGACCCGAATAGCCCGGTTGAATTGAAATGGAAAGCATCATCTACAGAATGGCACTGGACTGGAGCCCGCAAGAAAGCAGAGGTCGCGGTCGGCCAAAGATCACTTGGCGAAGGTTGATGTTGCGCGAACTAGCAGATGCCGACATCACATGGAACGGCAGAAAAACAACAGCCCAGAACCGTGTACGATGGAAGAAGCTTATCGAGGCCCTATGTTCGCAAGTGGAGGGAAATGAAATATAAATTGTACAATATGTGAATTGAATTCCCAATAATAATTAGCTGAAAGCCAGAGTTCAACCTGGCTTATTTGCAAAATTTACTTATTTACCGAGTCCCAACGTAAAATCAAGCAGTTGTAACTCAGAATAAACAGTTTATTCTGTGGTTATAGTTGGTAATGAGCCAAAAAAATTCTATAAACATGAACACAAAATATATCTCCAATACATAAATGCAACCTTATTCTAATACACCTGCACATTAGTTTAGCATTCTGTGTCATCTAATTGATTCCTATAAGTTCGGGGCAGGTACAATTTAACCTAATATATACTTTTCGGCGCCAAGCACGAAGCTCTCTAAGGATATAAAGGGTTTTCCAATAACATGTGTTATCTATCGGTATCGAAAGATGATTAACAATTTTTTATGGCCGGAATTGGATGGTATTGATCTGGACAACGTTTATTTTCAACAACACAGCGCTAAGTGCCACACAAGCAACGCAACCATTGATCTTTTACGGGAAAAATTTCCGGCCGTGTTATCTCTGGAAGATGTGATCACAATTGGCCACCGAGATCTTGTGATTTAACACCTTGTGACTTTTTTCTTTGGGACCACGTGAAAGAGAAGGTCTACGCCAACAGCCCAGGGTCGATTCAAGACCTTAAAGATGGAATTCGTGAGGCTATCGACGACATAGGGCAGCCAGTTTGCAATTCAGTTATGGAAAATTTCATATTGTCCTGTAAGCGTGGTCGTGGTGGTCATTTGCCTGATGTTATTTTCCACTGTTAACGGCATACCTTCCTCTTTATAATAAAATTAACATCCGATCAATTATATTAAAAAATAGCATTTTTCTTTGAATACCAAAATAACACCTCCTATTGGAAAACCCTTTATATATAAACGAGTATGTAGTGAAATTTGTAAGGTTTACGGGCACTTTCAAGAAATTTATAAACAAGTATTTATGTGTAAGCACATAGCTCAGAGCAGTACATATGTACATATAATTTGTATGCCTTTGGAAAAACCAGTGTTGACTTTTAATGATCCTTTGACATGCAACCACATTGACATTATACTCATTTCTCTTTAACCTTTTAATAGGTCACAATATGTGGTGTGCGACTTTTGGGTGTGTGTTTTTTTTTTACTTTTCAATAATAAATAAATGGGCAAACAGCACAGCGAAATCTCTTTTCCAGGAAAGTGAGTGCAAATTTTTCAGAAAATATTACTTTTTACTCCATGCAGTACCCTGGTGGAGAAAATAGTGATTACAGTTGGCTTAAGCACTCAAAAATCAAATTTATAACCACATTTCAAATCTACAAAAAATGTACAATTTCAGAACTCCATTAAGAAGTTTTACAAACAACTGGAAATCTTTCGCGAAGCCTGATGAAGTCGTTATCGACTCTTTCTATTAAATCGGCCGGCCTAGCGGAGAAAGAGTGGAGAAAGCGCATTTTTGATCCGATTCTCGTCTACGGTTCCTTGGTTTAGTGGATAGTGATTAATATGAGCTTAAAACTTGTTCTAATTCATTTTATTTGATGGTCGCCAATCAAGTCACAAACTAAGGAAATGTTATGCGTCAAACCTAGAAATATCTGCAGCACATGTCCGGCAATCCCAAACTTAATGAGCTTAGTTATCACCCGAGTGGAGCAGGACTGAATTATTATTTTTATTAAAAATTTCTCTCAACCCCTTTGGATTATCCCTGCTATACTCGCTAAAGCCTCTCCTTAGCATCTTCGCAGGCAAAGGCGATCGAGCAGAAGTATGTTTATTGGGATTCATGTATTAACTCTAAAATCCTACTCCTTTGTTTTGTGAGATCATCACTAAAATGAGGTTTCATCGAAGACTTTCATCACTTTTTTATTGAAATCATTTGTCTTGAAATCCAGCGCTCCACACCTAGAACAATTTTAACAGTAACGAGTCGTCGAACTTGAAACTTGAAGCTTGACGACTGTTAGAGACCGCACCTTCTGGGGAGCAGATGAGATTTAAGGCATCAGCAGAGATCCCAAAAGACAAATGCAGTTTACTTGTATGACTACAAGTTCTCGACTCCCAGAAGTCTACTCTGCTTATTTCCGTCCCTTCTTCTTCTTCATACTTACACCCGCCTCCCTTCTCGAGCCTGCTGAAACAGTTTTTAGTGAGGATTTGTAAAGTAAGGAAAGCTTTCCTCTCCTCACCAGATATTGTCTTAAATTCTCCCTATATAGTATTTACTTTTGTGCACAGCTTCTAATAAATAGATGTACTAACCTTCAAGGAGCTAAATGAGGCGAAGTAGTCCCTTACAGCAATGTTTATTATAGCAGAGATCCCAGAATACACTTCAACTTTTCAAAACTGCATGTGTGCGATTTTACTGCACGTCCAAAAGCAATATTACATAGCAGTAAACATGGAATAAATGCATTCGTAGGCATCCTCACACACATCCCTTACACCTTTCTCAATTATGTTAGGAACTAAATGAAGTGGCTCGGTATAGAAACTTTAGGTGGCTATCGCACACTCAGGCTAATATGAAATTTGTGATACCACTTCAGAGAGATATGACTTCGCTCTCCCTCAAATAGAGCGTATACCAGGAAGTTACAAGAGCAAAAGGTTCCAAGAAATTGTCTTCTCTTCTTAATTGGCGCGATAACCGCTTACGCGATTTTGGCCGAGTTTAACAAAGCGCGCCAGTCGTTTCTTTCTCGTGCTAACCGGCGCCAATTGGACACACCAAGTGAAGCCAAGTCCTTCTCCACCTGATCTTTCCAACGCAGAGGAGGCCTTCCTCTTCCTCTACTACCACCAGCTGGTACCGCATCGAATACTTTCAGTGCCGGAGCGTTTGTATCCATTCGGACGACATGACCCAGCCAACGTAGCCGCTGGATCTTTATTCGCTGCGCTATGTCTATGTCGTCGTAAAGCTCATACAGCTCATCGTTCCATCGTCTGCGATATTCGCCGTTGCCAACGTGCAAAGGTCCAAAAATCTTACGCAGAATCTTTCTCTCGAACACTCCAAGCGTCGCTTCATCGGATGTTGTCATCGTCCACGCTTCTGCGCCATACGTTAGGACGGGCATGATGAGAGTCTTGTAGAGTGTTAGTTTTGTTCGTCGAGAGAGGACTTTACTACTCAATTGCCTACTTAGTCCAAAGTAGCACTTGTTGGCAAGAGAGATTCTACGTTGGATTTCAAGGCTGACATTGTTATCGGTGTTAATGCTGGTTCCTAAATAAACGAAGTCTTTTACAACCTCGAAATTATAACTGTCAACAGTGACGTGGGTGCCGATACGCGAGTGCGCCGACTGTTTGTTTGATGACAGGAGGTACTTCGTTTTGTCCTCGTTCACCACCAGACCCATTCGCTTTGCCTCTTTATCCAGCTTGGAGAAGGCAGAACTAACAGCGCGGTTGTTAAGGCCGATGATGTCAATATCATCGGCATACGCCAACAATTGTACGCTCTTATAAAAAATTGTGCCTGAGCGATTAAGTTCTGCGGCTCGTACGATGCTCTCCAACATCAGGTTAAAGAAGTCACACGACAGCGAGTCACCCTGTCTGAAACCTCGTTTGGTATCAAACAGCTCGGAGAGGTCCTTCCCAATTCTGACGGCGCTGCTGGTGTTGAGCAACGTCATCTTGCATAGCCGTATTAGTTTTGCGGGGATACCAAATTCAGACATCGCGGCATACAGGTAACTCCTTTCCGTACTGTCGAATGCAGCTTTGAAGTCGACGAAAAGATGGTGTGTGTCGATTCTCCTTTCATGGGTCTTTTCCAAGATTTGGCGTATCGTGAATATTTGGTCGATGATAGACTTTCCAGGTCTAAAGCCACACTGATAAGGTCCAATCAGTTGGTTGGCGGTGGGCTTCAGCCTTTCACACAATACGCTCGCTAGAACCTTATAGGCGATATTTAGAAGACTAATCCCACGGTAATTGGCACAAATTGCAGGATCGCCCTTCTTGTGGATTGGGCAGAGCACACTTAAATTCCAATCGGCAGGCATGCTTTCATCCGACCATATTTTGCATAGGAGCTGATGCATGCACCTTACCAGCTCCTCGCCGCCATGTTTGAATAGCTCAGCCGGCAGTCCGTCGGCGCCCGCGGCTTTGTTGTTCTTTAGCCGCGTTATTGCTATTCTCACCTCGTCATGGTCGGGTAGCGGAACGTCAATTCCGTCGTCAACGATTGGGGTATCGGGATCATCACATTCTCTTTGACATGCAGCTATCACTATTAAGCAGGTTCGAGAAGTGTTCCCTCCATAATTTAAGAATGCTCTGGATGTCGGTCACCAGATCGCCGTCTTTGTTCTTACAGGAAAACGCCCCGGTCTTAAAACCTTCTGTAAGCCGCCGAACTTTCTGGTAGAATTTTCGGGCGTTGTTCCTATTGGCCAGCATCTCAAGCTCCTCGCACTCACGTATTTCGGCCTCTCGTTTCTTCTGTCGGATAATACGTCTCTCTTCTTTTCTTAGCTCTCTGTAGCGATCCCACATGGCTCGCGTTGCGCCCGATCGCAGCGTGGCTCTATAGGCAGCATCTTTTCTTTCGGCGGCAGCATGACATTCCTCCTCGTACCAATTGTTTTTTCGGGCTCGCCGGAATCCGATTTCTTCTTCGGCGGCGGTACGTAGAGAACGAGAAATATTGCTCCATTGCTCGTGCATGCCGGTTTGTTGGGCAGTACTCTCTGAGAGCAGGAGTGAGAGTCGAGTGGCGAATCTTCTGGCTGTCTGTTGTGATTGCAGCTTTTCGATGTCGAACATTCTCTGCGTAGTTAGATGGACGCTTTTCGCTGCACAGAGGCGTGTGCGCAGTTTGGCTGCAACAAGGTAATGATCCGAGTCGATGTTGGGTCCTCGGATCGTACGTACATCTAATACACTAGAAGCGTGTCTTCCATCTATCACAACATGATCGATCTGGTTTCGCGTTTTTCGATCAGGAGACAGCCAGGTAGCTTGGTGTATATTTTTATGCTGGAATCTGGTGCTGCAGACTACCATGTTTCGGGCCCCGGCGAAGTCGATCAGCCTCTGTCCGTTACCGGATGTTTCGTTGTGCAGGCTAAATTTTCCGACTGTGGGACCAAAAATTCCCTCCTTGCCCACCCTGGCGTTGAAGTCGCCAAGCACGATTTTTATGTCGTGGCGGGGGCAGCGCTCATAGGAACGTTCCAGGCGCTCATAGAAGGAATCTTTGGTCGCATCGTCCTTCTCTTCCGTCGGGGCGTGGGCGCAAATTAGCGATATGTTGAAAAATCTGGCTTTGATGCGGATTGTTGCGAGACGCTCGTCCACCGGAGTGAACGACAGTACTTGGCGACGAAGTCTCTCTCCCACAACAAATCCGACACCGAATTTGCGCTCCTTTACATGGCAGCTGTAGTAGACGTCGCAAGGTCCTATGGTTTTCTTTCCTTGCCCCGTCCATCGCATCTCTTGGATGGCAGTGATGTCAGCCTTTACTCTCACGAGGACATCAACCAGCCGGGCAGAGGCACCTTCCCCATTAAGGGACCGGACATTCCAGGTGCATACCCTCAAATCATAGTCCTTATTTCGTTTGCAGGGGTCGTCATCAGTGTTGGAAGTTCTCATCCGAGGCTTTGTATATGCTTTCATTGGGGGGAGGTTTTTAAGTGGCGGGTCCCAAACCCAGCGCACAACCAGCTATCCTGGAATGTTTCGCCTTCTCACTTTAGCTCACTCCCGAACGGGTATTCGGAAGCTACCCAGAGGATACTTGGGCTAATCCCGGGAGTTGTGAGCTGCTTGAACCATATGCAGAAGAATCGTCCTGGCCACTCCCAAGTGAATGGCGATCAGTAACTTTCCCCACTTGCGTGGACTTCTACATATGGAGCCATCCTCCAAGAAATTGTCTAGTCTCCCTAAAAATAGTTTAAGCATTCTGCGCCTCAGAAGTCATCTACATAGACGTGGCATATACTTGAATATACTTTTCACCTTGTGACATGGCCGCTGATTCTTCCGTGCATACACTTTTAGAGTGCGACGCCTTGCGAAGGAAGCCGGACATTAAGCCTGGAGCTTTAGCAATTGCGTTAATTATCATTGGGCTCCTTTCTACATTTTCTTCGATTTCTGGTTCTGGAGCTAGATAGTGGTAGAGATAATGTTCAACAATCCCTGTGAGGACTGACTACATCATCCCGAATTAATAGGAATTTTGCCTCTCTCTTTCCATCTAAGGAAGAATGGAATAAGGGATTCTCTCTAAACAACTTCGACTCTACAGTCTATACAGATGGCAGTAAAATGGGATGTGGTGTTGGAGCTGGTATACATTCTCACAGACTTAAAATTGAGAAATATTTGCGTCTCCCTAATATCAGCAGTGTCTTCCAGGCGGAAGTACTGGCAATTGGGGAAGCCGGTAGGCTACTAATCGCAGATTTCTTTTTAAGGGCAATATCGCTATTCTTTCGAATAGCCAAGCTGCAATTCAGACACTGGGTTCGGCTACAACAACCTCTAAAGTGGTAGAACACAGTAGGAATAGCCTTACCTCCTTGCGTGAAAACCATAAAATTACCTTAATCAGAGTCCCGAGACATCGGAACATTGAAGGTAATGAAAAAGCAGATGAACTGGCAAGAGGGGGATCTGCCACGAATAACGCTCTTGCAGAATCGGTATTCACACCATTAGATGCAGTCAAGAATATAATTTCCCCAAAATACCTCCGAATCGCGGATTGTAGATGAAAAGACCAGACGAAAGCAAAATTAGCAGAACGTTATGAGCCACCTACAACCTCAAGCAATTGTCGACATTAATAAACATGAAATGACGCGACGCCTGGAGACTAACAGCAGTCATAACTGGCTTTTGGTCTATCGGAGAACAAGCAGCCAAACTGGCTGTTACAGTTGTAAACAACAGGAGAAAAAGGAAACAATCTTCTATTTCCTCTGTGAATGCCCTGCCCAATGGAAGGACAGAATGTTAACCCTGGGCCAACCGCTGTTCGAGAGTCTCGAACAACTGTCTGGCTTAGACGTCAACAACCACTAAGGTTCTCAAGCCGCACATACTGGATATAGTCATGCTGTAAATAACCGTTAAACAAGTTGGTAACGAGGATGTGGCAACAAAATGGTGCGGAAGCGCTAGTTGTATTCTGGAAGAATCTCAACTTTCGCCAACCAATTGCTGAAGTGACAGCCCTTGGCCGGATTTAAGTCCGGGTCGTTTCGGTAACGTAGAACCGACTGTCCTCTTCACCTGCCAAGGTGGATTGGTTTCTTACTCTGTTCGTTCTCTGACCCGTTGCTAAGTTTTCAGATATCCCTGTGTGGGAAATCCGCACTTTTTTTGGGTATTGAGCAACACTTTTCCTCTTAAACTCTATCAATTCTTAAACTCTTCATAGATTTACTTTTCTTTCCGAAATTCATTAAATTTAAATGTTAAACATTTTTTCTAAATTTTCGTTACGTTAATGATGTGAGTCTACAGCTTCGAGCGTAACACAGGAAAAAAACATTGCCCCGGGCAATATGACACCAGCGAAACCATTTAAAACTATTATCGAAAGTTGGCATGCAAAATTACAATTACCAATTCGTTTAGCCACAAAGCGCTCAATGCTACCTGTAAAGCCAAGCAATTGTTGAAAAACAAGAAAAATGTTATAAAGCCATTGGGAAAAGCAGAAAGCATAATATGGCATGTCATCAATAAGGAAGGCTGAGCTACAACAATAGGCTACTGCTTTGAATGACCGTGTCAAGGTCATAAACCATTCGGCCGGACATTTGTTGATAAACGCCGTTGTGGCACTCATTGCAGTCATATGGTTTTTGACATTTGGCATTCTGCAAAATTAAGTATGCACGCGACTTTTGAAATTTTGTCAAGACAAAAAGCGACTGTGGTGGCTTTAAATGTGAAATGGAGTGAGAGAGAAAGAGAAAGAGAAGAAATGGAGTGCACAAATTAAATGGCACGACAAAACAACAGCAAAGTTATTACAGTCATATGTGTCGCGTGTCTTTTATGTGGCAACACCGCCTTATTTGCATATGTATGTACGGGTATGTGTTTGTGATTTACGTTTAACTTTATGGGCGCTTTTGTTTTTACACGTACATTTAATATTATATTTGCCGTTCGTTTGTGCGGTATAGTTTCAGTGTTTTGTTGTCACTTTGTTGGGCGTGGTTGGCAGTTTTTTTCTCTTCTTTTGCTTTCTTTGCTTTGCTTAAAAATTATTTTCATATTATGACTTAGGTTATGTTTTAGTGTCGTGCTTTTGACAAATTGAAAGTGACAGCGCAAGAAATCGGGTTATGTTTACAATGGAATTGAGGTTATGTGAGCATTTTGAATGGCTTTATTTTAAAGGAGTGGGCAAGCAATTTATAGCGTAACGAACTATTTTGAAAATTGTATGCGGTAAGAGGAAAGAAGATGGACTGACATGAAGCGATGTGTAGTAAAGATAAAGTGTTAAAAAAAAATTACGTTGGTCTGAATAATCTACCACTAATACAACATAATCGCAAATCGTGTTGGGCGTGGTGTAACCTTGAATTCGGTAACAGAAACTTTGCAATTTGAAGCGAAACTACGTGCTATGCGAAACTAAAAATAAAAAATAAAAATTAAACAAATTAGTTGGCCTAATTATGAAGGCCTAAGCTCTACTCCAAATTAGCATATAGTGCACAAATTATTTCTCAGGGAAGCGTAGAAAAAATGGAGCTCCATTTCTTCATGTGCTATTTCGAAAACTCTTTGGCCCTAATACGAAATACGAAGGACTCAGAAAGTTCTTTGGACTCCTCGCCATTCAATTTTCAAACTCGTAGCTGTGTTTAGGGTTACCATTTAACCCCCATTGCAGAAGCTGTGGAGACCTTCCACACATGGAGAATGTTGAGCATTTTCTCTGTAAATGTCCGGGCTTGGCAGCTAGACGATTAAGATGCTGGGTGCTCCTTTCTTCGACAGCCTGGGGCAATGCGCCAACCTAAATCCCATCAATCTTCTCCATTATATCAACAGCTCTGGCTGGTTATAGATATTTGCTTGTTGAAGGTCTCATAATATTATCAAAACGGCGATTTAGAGCTACTTAAGAAGTGCCAAACTGGCACTTCAACCATTACACCTACCTAGCACATAGTCCAGAAGGCTTTGCGGCTCTAAACTACATCTGTTTTAAATATCAGCAAAGAACCTCTTCAGTGCCGGAAGGAGGTTTTGCCATTAATGATCTGGCAAAGGGGTATCTATAATCGGCGCGAGATAGTGCGAAAGTAGACTATTTAGCATCGTAATCTAGCAACTTGTCAGGCTACAAAATTTACATGAGGCGACGTTAAAAGTTGGTTCGAGGCCAACGCCGAGCAGTGAGAACGACCAGGGTGAAATTAGAGGTCTTCCCAAGCCAACATTCAGTAGTACGACTTCTCAGGGGAGAATTAAAATTCAATTTCGAGTTAATACTGAGTGGTAGGATATATTTGGGTAAAATTACAGTTCGTTGACAAGCCAACGCTGAGCAGTGGGATCAATTGGGAAGGAATTAGAGATCGTTTCCAAGCCAAAAATAAGAAGTACGGCATCGTGGGGCGGAATTAGAGATCATTTAAAAATCAACACTGCGTAGCAGGAGGTATTTGGGTGAAATTAGAGTTCGTTTCCAAGCGAACACTGAACAGTGGGAACGACTTGGGTGGAATTAGAGGTCACTTACAAACCAACACTGAGGAGCACCTGCTATTGGGGTGAGATTAGAGGTAATTACCAAGGCAACGCGTAGCATCAGGAATTTCTCGGGGTGAAATTGTGGCGTTTTTTAAGAAAACTCAGTACAGCAAGAGTTTTTGAGGTAGAATTAAAGGTAGCTTGTAAGACATCACTGAGTAGCAGGAGTTATTCTTGTTATTGGGCCGGAATTAGAGGTCTTGTACAAGACAATACTGAATAGGTAGAAAGCCATAGAAAAGAGAACTAATAGAGCTCGTCATATCGTAGTCCGGGATTTAAGCCCCCGAAATGCAAGCATTGCCTAAATACCATCGGCTCTTAAAAAAATCTAAGCTAGAGCATCAATGCAATAGGAAAATATGTCTCAATACCCAATAATCTCACTAGTTTATGTTCCCATTTATAGGAACAAACGTAAAAGGTAATAAGAGCGTGAGTGAGCACTTAAGAAGAGACTCGATTTCCAATAAATTTACAGTGCTAACCTCTCAAAAAATGAGAGAAATACAGTACAAGTAAATACACATGGAAAGGCATCTTCTTCGTGACGATAATTATTATAAAAAGATCCTAATAAGCAAATATTATTTAAGGTGCAAAAAATCTTCTTTTTTACCTTGTTTACTCTTTTCGGGAGGAGAGGGCCTTGACAAGACTCAGACTTACGTCGGTTTCGTTAATCTATTTTGATTTCTGACAGGGTAGGTGATTAGCCTGCCGCTAACAGGCCTAAGTAGTGGGAATGCCCACCTATCGTTGCTTAGGAACAACGCCTTCTTACTGCTTGGAGCGCCATCTGTATTTCACATTTTTCGGCCAGAAGGATCACACAGATGGTTGAGGACTGGCTAAATGTGCGGTGTGTCTGCGCTATTACCGCGATTGCCCGCTTCCTCCTGTTGGCGCTACTGATGTAATGTGTAACTGTGTGTTTTTCTTTGTTTTTGCAGCAAGTTTTAGCAGCCGCAATGCGACTAAAAAATCTTACGCACAACGAAGAAACAGTCTAACTCTTTATTTGTTACTCACCGATTTTTACACTCCTTAGTTGTAAAAATTCCGATGAGGCGTCCCTTGGAGTATTTGAGAGAAGGATTTTGTGGAAGATTTTCGAATCTTTGTACGTTGGTGACGGCGAGTATCGCAGGCGAAGAAACAATGAACTGTAAGAGGTTTACGACGGCATAGGCATAGTGCAGCGAATAAAGGTACAGCGGTTTCGTTCGTCGGAGGAGGAAGAGGAATGCCTCCTCTGCGTTGAAAATATCAGATGGAGAAGGACTTGGCTTCACTACGTGTTTCCATTTGACGCTGGTTAGCACGAGAAAGAAACGACTGGCACACTTTGTTAAACTCGGCTAAAATCGCTTAAGCGGTTATCGCGTCAATATAGAAGAAGTTGTAAAAAAATTGTGCATCGAAATAATTTCGTTTGAGTTGGTGAAGAAAGTTCTTTCTAACAGCGATTGCCCTTCGGCAGACAATGGGAAACCTCCGAGCGTTTTTCTCCATCGAAAATGCTTCTTATTAAAATCTAGCTCCCATTCGGAGACAGCATTAAGCTGTAGGGCCGTGACTGATCACTGACGTACTCTCAACCGTCGTGGCAACGGGAGAACCCTCCCCATATTTTCATGCTGCTTTTGAACGCAAAAATAAAGTTCGCAGTTTTTTATTGTCTGCCGAGTGTAAGCTGGTTGAAAGTCATTGCCTATGTTTTATATCCCAGCACTTGATTTCCCGTACACAGACACACTTGATAAAGCCGATGGCTTGAAGCCGTTACGCTACTGCACCTGGTAGGATACCAATGTTGGGAAACTCGTCGTGTACCCTCAACTACAGGAAAAGTTAATCTAAAATCTGTTGAATCCAAAAGTCATTCTAAATCATGTTTCAAAATATCTACTTATATATGTCAAGCCAATTTTCTAAACATCAAACAACAACTATTGTGTTTAACGCACTTTGCCTTCCGCCCTCTAGTATTAAGGAATTCTTCCTAATTGCATCCCAACCATTTCCGTAACAAATCAAAACAAATTTTCCAATCACCGCATTGAGCTTAAGTGAACATTTCAATAATATATAGCATATTTTTTTCTCTATTTTCAGGCTTTGTCATGCCGCCACCGGATGGATAACAACTTCACTGGAACTTAGGAATAAGAGAAATAAAAAGAAAAAATAATCCACATAAACAATAAACATTCCTCCAGCTAGTTGGGGGAACCAACACAAGCAGCCATAGCATAGAACAGCAGTCACCAGAGAATTATGTGCTTCTGCATATTTTTGTGTCGAACGCAAACCGAAGCGAGCACAAACAAGCGCTTAACGCAACCATGACGTCACTAAGTTTGACACACTTATTTTGTCCGCTGTATTGTGACAATTTTATTTATGGATTTATAGTAGGCAGCACAGTTGCATGGTTAGTAAGCAAGTACAAAAACAAAGCGAAGCGTTTAGCGTGGCAGTAAAAATGAAAGAAGCTCAAAGATGAAAGAACAGAACTACTTACCTCTCCTGCAACGTACAGGTAACAATGACAATTTCTTTCATAAACTTCAAAAGCATTCAACTCATCTTATTTGACTTGGTAATGAGTGTAGGAGTGCACACAAATCAAAACAACTCAAGCGTATACCACCGGCGAGTTTCTTTACGTTCTACTGCGCTTCCTATTTCTATAGTTGCTTGGTCGTACAAGTATGTATTTGTAAGACTTCTCCACTGGAGTGGAGCAATCACCGCATTTTATTGCCACTTTTGCTTCGAATTTATTGAATGAATAGATTTGAAGACTACTTGGATTGAAGCGATCTTGGCCCGTTTTGTCCCGTGGACACAAAACAGCAGGAGCTAATAATAGTGCGCTATGGGTGACAGGCAGGCTATGCGGCTATGCGCTACGGCCGGTGGCAGTCACTGCTTAGGCCATCATTTTTGTACATACATACATATTTTCTTTCTCTTTGCTTTATTTTTATCAGAAAGTTCTGAAAATTTTTTCTCATTTTATGCATTTCCGGTCTTCGCACCAAATGCGCGCAATCGGTGTTTGTATGTGTGTGTGTGTGCGTGTGTTTTTTCGTGTTTGTTCTTTATTTTTTTGGCATACAAATCGTTGAATTAGCTTTGGATTCCAATTTGTTGTAAGCATAAAAAATTTTCCTTTTTTTATAGATATCTGAGGGTCAATGAAGTGTTGTGATATGTTTCGTGCTGATGATTCGCTTGCTTCACAGACTCTCTTTCCAGACGTGGTGATAAAACGAGAATATTTTTAATTTAAAGTAAAGAATTTATAGGTCGGCGGGTAGTTGAAAATCTTCTTAGACAAGTTCACATTGCGCTCAATACCTAAACTGTCATTCAGTTTCTAGAATCTTTACAGATAGCAGAGTTTGCTTAATATTAACACATATCTCGGCATTTTCCATATATAATCTCTTCTCCAATATAAACACTCGTCAAAATATTAATGTATCGGTACCGTTCGTAACCAATGGTACCGAAGAAAGACTAGTCAAAATCTGTGTATATCGAGTTTAATGTAAAACTTCACTTCTCTCTTTAAGTGGATACCTTAATCTTCTAAAGAGGATGTATGCAGTCTTTTTCTGCGGCGGTAGCCAACATGCGGTCCTAAAACAGCTATTCAATCATCAAACTCCTTCAATATCTATTCGCCAAGTCAAGTTATGCCTCAACTATCCTGATAAATGATTATGATAAACGATATTATTTGGAAATCAGACATCCCCTAAATCAAATCAGAAATCCGCTAAATAATTCTGAAATTTAATTGGACTGCCTCGTTCGGCTATCAAAGCTACTGTCAGCTAGTGGGGAAATCTTAAGCTCATTTTTGACTTTTTGTTCTCATGGTAAGACTCTCTCCCTTACTGCGTTGGTCCCCTGCTATTATGTTTCCCGATAAGGCATCGATTTTTCTAACATTAAGCGCTTCACTGATTCCAACTGACAGCTCTTTCCTTGTAATGCTCGCTCAGTGCGTTTAATGAAGGAGTTTTTGTCAAAATGAAACTATCACCATGCCTGCTGCTGGTAAGATAAGCCTGACGTCATCCCTGTTATCGTGTGGTGCATACCCAATATATGTAACTCAGTTGAAGAGCTTCGACTTGCCGATAACCTAGGTGAGGTTAGGATAAATAGTTTCCCTTGCGAGGGGCGTACTTGGGCAAATTATCAAAATGCGTCCATTGTAATATCATGACCAAGCAGAAGGAAAAGAACCAGATAGGTGGATTAGATTAGATTTGTGGAGGTTTGGACAACTCCAAGCGCTCAGTCAGTAGACCATTGTACTACACCCGGATAGATATCAGTAGAAAGAATAGAGATAGGAAAGATAAAAACTGGGTGGTAAGACGGATAAATTAGTTAGAGGTCACTCTTCCACAAATCCCTTGGATTCATTGATGAATTTTAAGAGATCCGGAAGAGGAAGAGTATGAACTTTATCCATACTCAGTACATCTCAACCCAATATCCTAAGTCTGATTTTGAAAAACGCCGGAGTGATACAGAGAAAATGATCTGCAGTGTCGTCATTCTCAAGACAGGA
Organism: Anastrepha fraterculus; assembly: GCA_037575425.1. Taxonomy (NCBI): domain Eukaryota; kingdom Metazoa; phylum Arthropoda; class Insecta; order Diptera; family Tephritidae; genus Anastrepha; species Anastrepha fraterculus. The sequence continues at coordinate 138,453 of JAYXIM010030890.1, forward strand.
TAGGCATATCGGGCAACCATATGCTGACCACAGACGTTGTGCCCTGTGATTACACTCACCAGTACTCTCAGGTCCTTTCTGCTGAGTTTTAGGAGAAAGGTCGCTGTTTTCCTGTTTGGTTCTTTCACAAAGCACTTGACTACTCTGCACGACCTCTGTGGGTAGACCTCATGAAGTCGTCAATCCATAGTTGAATCGATTGAAAATTGACACCTGAAAAGGGTTCAGGGCCTACTGGCATACTTGCAGAGCCTACATTTGCCAATTTATCAGCTAACTCGTTCCCGGTAATACCACAATGTCCGGGCACCCAAATAAGACTAACTTTGTTGTGTTTTGCAACACTGTTCAGTTTTGTCTTACAATCACCGACTAACTTCGAAGAGCAGCGTGGGTTAGCAAGGGCTTTCAGTGCAGCTTGAATGTCACTACAAATTCCAATACTTTTGCCCCGCCACTTTTTCTTAATTACCCAGTAGACCACATTCAAGATGGCTTAGACTTCCGTAAGAGATAGCGTGTGGCATATTAGTACTTAGTGTCTTCGTTTAAGTACATACCACCCAGATCCACTGGTTTTGGATCCGTCGGTGTAGAAAGTGTGCTGATATCCCGTTAGTAGGTTCTCTGGACTTATCAATTAATCTCTATCTGGGATCAAAACATCATACTTCCTACCGAAGCTAACGACAGGCACCCGATTGTCCACCGGCATCGAGAAAAGTGTGCACCGCTCCGACAACTGGCGGTATATCTGACTGTGGCCAGGGCTTACTTCATTTACCCCATATTTACGCCGCCTTCATTGTTTCCTTTCGAATTTGAAGATCTAGAGGTTGCAAGTTCAGGCATTAAGGTCATCACCAGATGTCGTACTCATGGCACCTGTGATACCCAAGCTCACACTTCTCTGCAGCCTGTTTAGGGGTTTTACTCTGGAATTAACCATTGTGGCTTTCCACCATACTACAGAGGCGTATGTAATAATGGGTCTAATCAGGGCGATGTACAGCTGTGTACTATCGCCGCTCTTAGACCCCATGTCTTGCCAAAGGTTCTCTTACACTGTCAGAAGACTGTAAGTGTTCGAGAGACCTTCTGCTCGACGTGTTTCTTGCAGGTAAGCTTACTATCTAGGATTACTCCTAAATATTTAGCCTCAGAAGACAGTTGCAGTGTTACCCCTTTCAATGTGGGTAGTAACAGGCCTTCCATATTGCGTTTCCTAGTGAAAAGCACTAAGGTACTTTTTGTAGGATTCACCGAAAGACCAGATAGGTGGAAAAAGTAAGAAAGGACTTTGGATTAGAGGATGATAATCAACAGTGGCTAATTACGTTCGTATTAACTACTTTACCAAGTAAGTGGTACTTAAACCCACAATATCCGCAGCTGTAGCAAAAAAGTGAGAGCGACCGAGAGCTCCTCGCAAAATACTCCCCCTCCAACTCTTCCGTCCAACTGTGAGCCATCCGATAACCTAATAACTAATCATTTTATGCACTAGCCTGATAAAAATTTTGCTCGCTAATCTCAGACAAGATCCATTCGCAGCCAAGGTCCAAATGACTTTGTTATAAGCATTTGCTGTAAGGTCGCTTATTAGTTTAAATCTTCAAACAGCTCGGATTGAGCACCGAATGCGAAAAGAAAGTAACCTCTTTCAACCGAGATCTACATAGTTCCATGTCATAAGCGAGGGTATTGGACAAAATTGTAATACCTATGGATGTAAAAGAATCCCCTTTATTTCCTCGTGCATTGAAGCACTTAAATTCAGGGAACTAGCAACATTTCATTATTTATTTGGAAAGTGGGTACCTTTATTTATAAGCACTTGCCCCACAAGCGGACTTCTCTTATAGCCAAATTGTACTGGGGCTATAGCCGGATTGTCCAAGCAGGCTGGACTCAAAGGAGGGCAGAGTCTGTACGGACTTAGGTATCTCTGTTTTCACTGACGGATCCAAGATGGATTCGGGGGTTTCCCCTATATATTTGATCCTTTTATTCTTTATCGAATATAGGGCCTCCACTAATTGTTTCCACTGGTCCCGATTTTGGGCCAGTAATTTAATTTCGTTCCATGTTTTATTCGTGTTCTACATCTCCATCTCTATCATCCGTCTCCACGTGTTTGACGGTCCTCCTCTGCGGCGGCTGCCCTGCGGGTTCCACTCAACTGCATTTCTGGTGATGTCGTTGTTTGATCTGCATTAGGGGTGGGCAAACCAGTTCCACTTACGTTTAGTGATTTCAATTTCAATCGGTTTTTGCTTTGTGGCTAGCCAGGTCGCGGTGTTTTGAATTGTATTTGGCCAGAATACGTGTATAATTTTGCGTACAAAGCTTTGTAGTGCATGCACATCTTTTTTCCTTAGATTAGCCAATATTTCAGTCTCTTTTAAACTGCCGAAAACTAGTAGGGTTTTGCAATCAAGGCTCTTTGCGATCCTGCAGGCATGCAAAATGCTTAGAGATTGCTGTTGGGAGGGAGCTTGTCAGAAAATGGTATCAAAACAGCACTATAGTGCATCTTGTAATGTACCCGTGGTACTCTTCCTATCCTACCTATAGCCGGAGAAAAGCACTGGAAAGATGAGTGTCGAACTATAGGAGCTTTTACTAAATTTCGATTTCCTTTATCATTTGTGTGTCTGATTGACTGTGATAGGCCCCAACCAGCGCTTTCGGGTATAAGAACGACTTTCTCCAAATACTTGTAGGCCCTTTCCCACAAGATTTTCCTAATCCACTTAAAATGTTCTAATCAGAAAGAGCTTTGTCGAACTTATAATAGCATAAATAAGCGCATATGTATGTTTTTTCTGAATTCTTTTTTCATGCCCATTTCCCTTGAAATTGTACGCCTCAAATATTTGTACATATTTGTATTTGTACTTTCTACGCTTACTCGGTCACAACTTCTTCAAGCAGGCAAGAACTTATGTATGTGCTTATTTGTAGTTGTGTAACGCAAGTTGGTAAGTTAAGTAAGTAGAATGTGTAAGAATGCATGTAAGCCCCATTTCAACCGTTAGAAGGTTGTAGCTAATACCAGCCCAGCCAAGTCCAAACCAACAAAATCATGACACCATAATAGCACAAATAATAATAGTAATGAAGCGGCAAATAACAGCAACACCAAGCCGCGATGAAAAAAAATCGAAAATAACAAAGCAGCAACAGTGCAGTAGCAGCTGCACTAAAAAAAACAAATCAACGAAACGGACAAAAAAGCAAAGAAACCATAAAAATAAAAAATAAAAACCGGCAGCAAAAAGTGTTAACCTATTGTCGAAGTGTCGGCATGTTGCACTACTTTCCAGCTTCTAAGGCCAAGAAGAAGAGCAGCTGAATATCATACGGCGGTTAGCTTTTTCGTGCGACCAACTTTGTTATGCGTTCATTCTTTTCTTTTAATTTTCTTTTTTTATATTATTTTTACTTAAATTTTTTTTTGCTTTAATATTTTTATTTTATTGTTATAAATATATGTATGTACCCATGGGCATATGTATGTTGGTTTTTACGAGGTCTTACGAAGACACGAATGACATTAATGAGCAGTTGACATTAGAATGCATGCGTGTAATCGCTGTTTTCCCGCATAATATTTGGCAGAACATCGCAGCGCATAACAACACTTTTTTACGCTTTACTTTTTTATATTTATTTTTTATATTTTTACCTCTTTAATTACGCGGTTTATCAAAATAGAGCGTTTTTATTTAATTGACATTCAGCTGCCGAACTATAAAAAAAGCTTTGAGTGCTTCACAGGAATTCTAAGAATACTTTGTGAAAAATTCTCATTACAGAAATGCAAAATGAAATGGAGAAAAAAACAACTCCCACGATTTCACTAAAAATACCTCCACCTCATTAAATATTTTACCCCAGTAAGGCATAATTTAATTTAAAATGGTTGAAAATGCCAAAAAAAACTAGTTAAGACTGGCAAAATTTGCCGCCAAGCCCAATAGTTGGCATTTACAGTTACAGGTGACATGTTTGTCATACTCGTATACTCGTAAATGCTCACTCGCCTGCACACAAATACACAAACGATTACTCGTAGCGACAATTGCGGTCAGATAAAAGTGGCCACAGATAAGAAATTTTGTTGGGTGTTATTTCTCCTCCTCAATGAAATTTCACTTCAAATCGCTTTTGTGAAAAATAGAATGAAACTCATAGTCAGGTGATGGTGGCTATAAATGGTAAGTAATCCTATCTGCTACAAATAAAAGGATTTTTAAGGACGCTTGATATCGGAATATGACAACAATCTTTTTATGGCCTAAGATGGTTATGGATCTCACAAACTTGTGGTTAAAACAGAATGGTGCCACTTGCCATACCAAGCGGGAAATATTAAATTTATTGCCTGAGAAGTTCGAGGGCTTCTTTCTCTCGCGTGGCACCTATATTCACCGGCCTTCGAGATCGTGTAACTTAAGGACGTTCAACTAATTTTTGAGGTATTCTGGTACATGCAGACCAATCACAAATAATTTCTACACTGAAAGGCAGCAAAGCTCACGTTTCTTTTTTTAAACTGAGCCTCATTTAGCATGGAGCCTCCCTTCAGAAACAAAGCCAAATTTCTGGGTGTTATTCTTATTATAACACATGGGCTGAATAGTTCCGGGCCTCACACATAGATGATACTACTTTTGTTGCATTCACCTCTTTTCTCAGTTAGTACTAACCTTAAAAAGACAGCTGTTAAGATTTTATGATATTCTATTTATTAGCGCGTGCGATATTATGCTAAGAGTGACGATACTTTTGTTATTTTCAAAACAATGGATAAAAAGGAATTTCGTGTTTTAATTTTGCACTGCTTCTTGATGCGAAAAAATACCGTTCAAGCGAAGCAATGAGCCTGAAAAGTATTCAGAAACAACAATAAAACGATGGTTTGCTGACTTCAAACGTGGTCGTAGAGACACCGATGATACACAACGCAGTGTACGTCCAAATGAAGCGTTAACACCAAAAAACATCAAAAAATCCACAAAATCGTTTTAATGATCGAAAAGTGTTGGCTTTACAATATTTTACAAGAGCATTTGACTATGAGAAAGTTCTGTTCAAAGTGGGTGCCGCGTTTTGTCACTGTTTTGTTTCATGAAGACAACGCATCGTGTCACAAGTCAATCAAAACAATGAAAAAAACTACATGAATTGAATTTCAAACTGCTCCCACATCCACCGTATTCATCAGATTTGTCTCCCAGTGACTACTGGCTGTACGTAGACCTAAGAAAATGATCGCCGGTACATAATTTCCCTCGAATGAAGAGGTTATTGCTGAAACTGAGAAATACAAACTGAGGCAAAAGATAAATCGTTCTAGAAAAGTGGTATCGAAATGTTAGAGTGGCACTGGAATGATTGCGTTGTTCTTGATGAAAATTAGTTAATGAATAAAGCTAAGCGAACAAAAAAAACCCTGTTTTCTTTGTTAGACCCCGGACTTTTCAGCCCATGTCTTAAACTGTAAAAACAATATAGTTAAAGGATATGAGAAGACTTCTTACGATCTCTATACTTGCAACGAAGCCTTAAATAAAAAAAGCGTCTAAATTCCAATAATTTTCATTGGATCTATAAAGCCGTTGTAAGATATACATTCTATATTTATATGTATTGAATGACTGCGTGTTGGACCCCATTGAGTTAGACTGTTAACCTTAGTCCATTGCACAAAAATACAAGCAAAAACACTCTCCTTCTTCCTATTTCTTGACAGACACCCTTGGTGTGAGTTTGACATGCAGTCAACTGTGCGATGGTATTTCTGTTTAATCGTATTGGCAGGATTCCTATGGCAAATTAGAATTTTTATGGGAACATTAAAAACAGTAGAATATCGACAAACAGAACAATAGAAAATAATATCTTTGACTTGGAAAATTTACAATAAAAAATATTTATAATACATATATTTCTTAGCTATAATAATGCTTTTTATTGAGAAATATTTGAGTTTTTACGTCATTTCTTAGACTTTTTGTTAAATTTTCCTACGAAATTTAGTCACTTTTTATGTAACATGAAAAGAGCCTTTTGAAATCAGGAGATCTCAGCTGTAGGCATTTTTTGACAACCAGCTGAGAGTGTTTTTACTTATAGATCTGTACAATGTCTTAGTCTAAAGATTTACCATGATTTGCATAAGTAGAGCACTCAGCACTAGAACCACAATAAATTATGTTCTGAATGTCATTTTGAAATCTTCTGCCTATTCCATATATCTTACAAAATATCAAATTACTGCTCTTAGTGTATTTTCTTTGAGAGAGACATCAAAATGGAGGACTGAAACTTTTAGGACCTAAATACTATGAGAGTTTACTAGAGTTTAGTTTCTTTCCAGTACTACTAGAAGATTTGTTGTGATTTATTTCGATTCCTGGCGGCAATTTAACCAGATGAATTCCAAGTAGTGGAGTATGGAGAGAAAAGTATCACTCTTCACCTACTAGAACTATGTCGTTCCTACGACAATCGGTTCTACGTTACCAAAACGACCCGGATTTATATCCGACCAAGGACTGTAACTCCAGCAGCATTTCTCGTACATGTATGGGAAAAGTTTATGCTGCTCAACAACAACATGCCTACTAATAATAGAAGGTAGCGCAAATTAGTTACCTTATCGGAAGATTTGTAATTTTTGCAAATGGCGTCGTATGTCAATTATTTTTGACGCTTCTGAACTACATAGACAGCTGCAGTAGAAAAATAGAGAAGCAATAAAGCGCGAAAAGGTCAAAATAAGGATTTGCATCACTCAAAGTTGTTCTTTTAATTTAGTAAAAATATTTATTTAAAAGGAAATGATTAATTTTGCGCTAATATAGAGAGGATTGATATATAGAGAGATGACTTTAGAGAAAAAGCGGAGGGAACGGAGGGACCTACAGTTTTAATTCAACTCCGAACGGCAAATGATGTTTAAAGGAGCTTTTTCGTAGCAGAAAAATACTCGAAGGTTTGCCATTGCCTGCGACGTTATTAGGAAACATTTTTTATTCATTTTGGAGTTTCATGCACGGAGATTCGTATCTATGCACTTCCGATTGATAGTCACGCACCAACCCATTCGGCTACGGCGGCCGCCTATTCGAATTTTTGCACAAGCTTTAAAAAATGTGGATGATAACTTTTAACTGGCCACTACTGTACGTTCGTATATCACTCTAGTACGTGTTTGCCAATATTGTGTAGTGCACTTCAAAGGCAACGCACCGCAATTTAAAGATTGAATAACCTGCATTACAATTACTAGTTATTACATAGTTGCCAAACTGTTTAAATTGGTTCTTTTGTACACTATAAGCAGTTTTGGCTATGAACGAGTATGCGAAGCGCTGATTATTCGCAATAAGATGTTAATTGATAGACAAAATAAATTGCTTTGCTTTTGTTTTTCTTCTTAAGAAAAGAAATACAAGTTTAACAGTTGAAAAAAAAAATTTTTGTCACTCTCAAGTCTAAATCTTCGTTGCAAATATTATCATAGTCTAACAGTGGACGTTAACTGTCACCGGTGTGTCATTACGCACATTGTCACAAAGTTTGCGTTGAACACTTTCACTTTTTGTTAACCTTAAAAAGCGATGAAGACATTTATTTTGCAATTTTCCGCGTTCACTGCAAATTTTTTACAATAAAATCTACTCTTCGCGCATAGAAATTTGTCAAAGTCTTCTGCGCACATAAATTTGTATGCATTTATGCGAAGGTTCGTATTTACACTGCAGGGAAAATCCACACTTAAACAAGTTAATTACCCAAGTATTGAATGAATGGCGCCTCAATGCCCTAGCCCAATCGATTTCTGCGTCAACGCTAAAAGCATAAGTCCAAATACAATTTTGTTTCTCATATCAAATTTCTTCAAAATTAGCATTAGCTCGGAAGTATTAAAAAATGCTACAAAGCGTACTAGTTTTCAACTGTCCTATTTGGTACTAGTTTCAATCTATCGAAAATGGTATGCAGCTGTGAACATTTGACGCTTCCTTGCATAACGCCGTATAAAATTCACCACTTGCTTATATACATACATACATAAATGAAAAAAAAGGAGAAAAGCGAACTAGTCATGGTACTAAATTCACCACAAACACGCCAGTTCGGCATTAGTGCATCTCCTTGTAAGGTAAAGTATTGATTTAAGATTGTATTTGTCATTTTGTAAGGTCATAATAGTTTTCATTGTCATTGTTATGAATTATCTGCATGACAATTATTAATTTTATAACTGTGATTTTTTGCGCGATAGTTATGTACTTAACACACAGCCGTCTTCAGCAGTTCAATAGTTATCTATTGAAGAATAATATGAAAATTAATATTTTTTAAACACAATAATAAAGTATTTTTCTTGCTATCATCTGGTGATAGCAACTTATTAATTACTATTTGGTTAAGCGAATAGACATAAGAATGTCCGCAAAAAATAACAATAATTGCTTTTATTATCATCAGCAGATGTGTAAAAATGTTAAAGAGTCTTGAAAATAGAAGCATGACAGACCGTACCGGCTACTCTGCTATCTCTGAGAAAATGCGTGAAACAATGAAGTGGCGTTGTAAAGCTTTCACGCTGTGTGACTTTTAAATATTCAAGTAAATAAGATTTCCCAACAAGATGTAATAAACGAGCAACGTCTTTAGTTAGTAGTTCTCTGTTAAAGATAATCAACAAACGGTTCATCGCCTGCATCTCTTCAGACTACCAAATATTATTTATTTAAGTGACCTCCTGTATTTTGACAATTGCTATTAAGTGTTATTTATGGAAGTGACTCCCAGTATTTAACAATGGTTCGATAACTTGATCCACCGACTGTATTGTTGTTTCCATAACCATTTTGGAGAATATAAGAACCAATGACACCGCGATTTATGAGTACCTACAATGTTATGCGGCCTCGGAACGGCAGATCACCTATGAGAAACTTTTCCATGGCGAAATACACTCAAATATTCGGCATTGATATTTTCTATCAGTTGAAGCTTTATGTTTACAAAGGGCATCAAATCGGGGCCCAACCGAATGCTATTCATGGTCGACTACGGTAGAGGCTGCTTTGGTATTTCTAAAATCTTTTCTGACTATTTTATCACACCTAAACCAACGCAGACTGGCGAATACATGGGCCTTCGAGAGTCTCGAACAACTGTCTGGCTTAGACGTCAACAGCCTAATAAGGTTCCTGAAACGCACAGACATGCTCTAAATAACCGTTAAAGAAGTTGGTAGAAAGGATGTGCCAACAAAATGGTGCGGAAGCGCTAGTTGATCTAGATGAATCACCACTTTAACCAACCAAGCACTAAAGGAGTAAAAATAAGGGCGCGGTTCACCTTTTTCTCTTATTTAAATGTTTCACTCGTCTACCTTTAGTGCAAACTTACGAGGAGCGTTTGAAAAGTCCATGCATATTTAGAGAGATGTCAGTGCTGGCGCATATCGAGCTTATGTTTAGTAACTCACTTCTCTTGGAAGAACACACACCAAGTTTCAGTCAGATCGGAAATCGAGTGATTTTCCTTTTCTATAACGACAACGCATCAGCTCACGCCTAAGCAATTGTGGTCGCAAAATTAAAGGAAAGAGGGTTCCAACTTCTTTCACATCCCGCGGACTACTATTTATTTGTTCTCCAAATTAAATAAAAATGGCTGGCGAGGAAAAAGTTTTTATTCAAATGAGGACGTAATTGCAGAAACGAATAGCTACTTTTCAGACTCGGACAAATTCTATTATTCCGAAAGGATCAGAAAACTAGAACAGCGTTGGACGAAGTGCTGAAGCCTAAAAGGATATTACAAAGAAAAATGAAAAGCTTAGCCCAATCAATTAAGTACGTGGGCTGTACAATAAGGACCCGTGTTTGATAACAGAGGGCGGTCCTTAGAGAAATTAGTATTAGCATCGTGTGCTGTCATCTATCAAACGACAGCAAAACAAATTTCAGACTGATTGATAGGTTAGTTTGGATTTGACAGCTATTCGAGTGAAACGTGTTTCGAGATTTTCGCTAAGATGAAAAAAGAGCAGTAGCGTTGGGTTATTCGCTTTATGTTTTTGGATGGGATAAAAATGCGAGGAGATAAAAGCAAAGTTGCATGCTGTCTACGGGAACGCTTCGCCATCCCTGACCACAGTTAGATATTGGCTCAACGAATCTAAACGTGCACGGACATCCGTTTATGATGGGGAGCGACCAGGACGCGCAGCAGACGTGTTTACCGCAGAAATCATTAAAAAAGTCCACAACATGATTCTCGCTGATCGCCAAACGAAAGTGCGCGAGGTAACAGAAGCCATAGGTGTGTCGACCGGAACGACAATTAATATTTTACATGATAAGTTGGCGATGAAAAAATTGTCAGCCCGTTGGGTGCCGCGATTGCTTACGGTGGACAACAAGAGTATGCGGCTGTTAACTTCAAAGCATTGTTTGGAGCAATTTAAGCGAGATACGAAGGGATTTTTGCGTCGCGTTGTCACCGCTGATGGAACCTGGATTCATCAACACAAACAAAAAACTAAGAAACAATCAAAAAAATAGATTTCTCCCGGTGAGTCTGCTCCAAAGAAGACGAAGACAGCCCCATCGGCCAGAAAGTTCATGGCGACGATTTTTTGGGATGCGAACGGCGTCATCCTCATGGATCTTTTAGAAAAAGCTAGAACGATCGCTGGACAATACTAAAGTGGGTTATTGGACTACTTTTACAAAAATTTGAAGGATACACGGTCGCATTTGGCGAAAAACAAGAAACTGTTTTACCACGATAACGCACCTGCACATTCTTCCGGAGTTGGCGCTGCCAAACTGCATGAATCGAGTTATGAATTGCTGCCGCACCTCCCGTATTCACCCGATATAGGAAAAATATTTAGTTCAAATGAGGAACTCATCGCCGAGATAGAGGCGTATTGTGGAGAGTTCGACAAATCCTACTTTTTGGAGGGGTTAAAAAGTGGCCGGAGCGTTGGAAGAAGTATATCTTTGAAAAAGTGGTGTCTTAGGTAGGTCGGTGAAACGGTTGAAGTGCACCTGGCACTCCTCAAGTAGCACTAAAGCGCCGTTTTGAGATCATTATGAGACCTCCACCAGGCAGATTTCTACGGCCAACCAGAGCTATTGATATAACGGAGGAGATTGATTGGATTTAGGTTGGCGCATTGCTCCGGGCTGTCGAAAAAGGGAGCGCCCAGTAACCTTAGTCGTCTAGCTACCCAACCCAGACATTTACAGAGAAAGTGCTCTACAGTCACCTTCTCTGAAAGGTCTCCACAGCTTCTGCAAGGGGGTTAAATGGTAACCCTAGCTTTTCCGCGTGTGTGCCGATCGTCGAGTGAGCGGTAAACACAGCTACAAGCTTGGAAATTGAATTGCGAGGAGTCCAAAGGACTTTCTGAATCCTTCAGATATCGTTTTGGTGTCTTCATTTCTAAAACGGGTCCTTATTGAACCCCCCTCGTAGTTTTTATTTTTGCACGGACTTTTAAAACGATACTCGTATTTTACAGGTATTAAAATAAGTCAAAGTTGAGATTAAAGAATTTTTGAATTATCCGGTTTTTAATATTTCGAAGACTGGTTTAATCCGATATCCAGAAAAGAAGTTGTTTTGTCGTATGATCAACGAATTTTATATGTATGTACATTTCCCACGTAACATCTACTGGCGAAAAAAAAAAACGACCTTTTTCTCTTAACATCAAATTCTTAGAAAATTATTCTATTAACATTTCAATACCCCAATTAGCTTTTACCTAGAAAATAACACAAAACAATAAGATGTAATGCACAACGAGAACATCAATATTTAAATATCAAATATGATTAATATTTATAGACAAGCTAATGAATGGCATGGACAGTCGATTATCCCAAGCGATAAGGGAAAAAGTTCCGGCAAAATTTCTCAAATATTCCTACATACTCGTACATATTCATGAAAGTAAGAACACATTAATGCATACCCTGTAATGTATCCCTTTTCTTACGGCCACCATTATTTTTCAAAAGCAAATGCGGCGAATGTCATCAATTGTACGCAGGCAAAGACAATGACGGAGTTGTGTGTGTGAACAAAAATGAGCGCAATGCCCGCAGTTGGCAGCATGACATTTAATTGAAGATAATTTGCGCCGAAGACTAACAATTAGAGCAACAAATAGTCGCTGGTAGAGGGACTACAAAGGTTTCGCGAGTTGTGTGAAAGCCAAACGAACGAGATCATTTGTTATAGCTGCAAGTAATTTATGAAGTGCATACAAAAAGTAATTAAATGCAATTTTTCCAACTTCACTTGTTTACTATTATTTCATCTAATATTTATTTTATTTTTGCCTTGCCTTATCAATTCTATTCTTTTGCACTGCACTGCAACTCGAATGCGATGATGAACTGTTCCCACATTGTCTGCCAGAGTTCGCAAATAATCGAGCAAAACAACAATAAGAACACGCGTTCGCATCATCATTCGTCATGACAAAGCGGGAAGCGCATAAAATAAAAGCGCACACACACACATATGTACAAAGGGGTTTGGTAGAAGTGCCATGTATTGAAAAACTGAACAAGTAAAACACATTTAAAGTACAGAACAGGTGATTTTACGGTGAATATGGAGCAGTGGCGAAGTGAAGGCTTTACTTAAAAAATGTAAAAGTGTTTTTTTTGTGACTGCCGTCTTCCGGTTGGCTTCAGGTACGATGCCTACATGAAATATCAGGTAGGTGGGTGAAATGGTTGAATTGCCGGTCTGGTACTCCTCAAGTAGCACTAACGCGCCATTTTGATACCATTATGAGACCTTCAACAGGTAGATATCTACAGCCAGCCAGAGCCCCAGGCTGTCGAAGAAAGGAGCGCCCAGTGACCTTCGTCGCTAGCTGGCAAACCCGGACATTTACAGAGAAAATGCTCAACAGTCTCCTTCTCTGAAAGCTTCCCACAGCTTCTGCAATGGGGGTAAATGGTAACATTAGCTTTTCCGCGTGTGTACCGATCATTCAGTGAACGGTATTAACAGCTACGAGTTTGGAAATTGAATGGGGAGGAGTCCAAAGAACTTTCTGAGTCCTCCGTATATTGTATTGGGGCTAAAGGATTTTCGGAATAGCACATGAAGAAATAGAGCTCCATCTTTTCTGCGCTTTCCTGATAAATAACACAGTGCGACATCAAAAATCAAACCGCACCGGACCTTTTTTTTCTGAAAATATACCTATTCAGTAGCAAACCCCTCGCTGGGTTTTTAAAAGTTAGCTCGATTTTTTTTTTATTGCGTTTTGAAGTTTTCTATTTTCATGAGATTTTGGAGTTTTACCTGTACGCTAAATTTGACTTATAAATCGACCTTTGTTTGATTTAATCGATTTATTTTGTCATAGCTTGATGCAGAAATTTCGTACATGTACAAATAAACCTATTTTGAGAAGAACCTATATCTCAATACGCAATTTTGAATACCAAAATTTCGAAAAATTGTATGTTTTTACCATTTTTTACTGTAATTATGAAAATAATTAAAATTTCTCAGCTTTTAAAACTAAATTTCGAACTGTCAATAAATAGCCTCCAGTCGTCTGGACTGTATTTAATTCCCATTTCACTCATCAACTTTACAATATTGTGACAATGAGCAAACGTCTTTTCCTCATTAACCGTAAAACAATGATTGAATTGTTCTTTCCTATTTCGATACGCCGTAACTTTCGTACCTCTTTCTAACAAGTTATTTGATTTTAACATTGATGCTAATATTTCTGATTTCCGCTGTGTTAGTTCCAATTTAGCAACAATTTCATCTAATTTACTTTGCGTTATTAGAATCGGCTGGTCTGACGTTGATGGTTCGGGAACATACTCGGAATGTATATCAAATAATGATGGCTGTGTGATAACAGAAAAAGATTCACTTAAAGCATCAAAATTGGGACATTTTGGCACTGGAATATTTTCATTATGATCAAGCGGTAATTGTACACACTAGACTGAAACGTATTTTTTGTTTTTCGCTTTCTTTTTGTTCAATCCGATCACAGTATTTGCACAACTATAACAATTTTTTGGATCATGTTCTTCTGGATTGTGCCATAGCATTGGCATTCCAAAAGGCATTCTGCTATGTTTTTTGTGCAACCAATTAACTAAACCAACATAACAAGCTCTACACACTATGTTTGGCGCCCAAGGTACATTCAAAATAACTTCACGATCAAAATAATGTCTGTATGCCACAGTAAAATCATCACTGATTGATCCATGCTTTTCACTCGCTGGTGTGAAACGTCCACAACAATAGCAGAAAACGTTTGTAGGACAATTGTACATTTTTTATTTTCTTAATTCATAAAAAATTCACGTAAATGAAATTAATAAATTCAAATATGTTAACAAAAACCGTATTGTTCACAAAATATTTAGCGCGTTAAATGTGTTTTAGGAGTTGTTATGCACGAACCTGATCTCGCAAGACTGCTGCGATCTTAGAATAGGTAAAATCGTTGGGAACAAATTTTGGAATTTCTAAAACAAAGATTTCCTGATAAGACAGACTACAACCTTCTTTATACTTTTTATTTTGGAATGTGTGCTAGCCACTTTTCTATGTACTTAACAGGCTAAAAGTCTTGTGAGACCAATCTTGCTTTTCACTACTCACGATCACATTTTGTTACATCCAATATTCATTGGAAAACCGTATTTGGAAAAAATACTAGCAAAAATAGAAAAATCTGAAAATGTGTATAACGGGTGGTTACGTATAAAATTATTTTCATAATTACAGTAAAAAACAGGTAAAAACATACAACTTTTCGAAATTTTGGTATTCAAAATTGCGTATTGAGATATAGGTTCTTCTCAAAATAAGTTTATTTGTACATGTACGAAATTTCTGCATCAAGCTATGACATAATAATTCGATTAAATCAAACTAAGGTCGATTTATAAGTCAAATTTAGCGTACAGGTAAAACTCCAAAATCTCATGAAAATAGAAAACTTCAAAACGCTATAAAAAAAAAAATCGAGCTAACTTTTAAAAACACAGCGAGGGTTTTGCTATTGAATAGGTATATTTTCAGAAAAAAAGGTCCGGTGTGGTTTGATTTTGATGACCCCAAAATTGTCGTACAGTGTAAGTTGTGCATTTCACATTTAACAACAGTAAGGGAATGCCGATGACTGAATAGGAGACGTATTCAGTTGACGTCTTCCTGGCAAGGTCATCAACAATTTCATTTTCCTCTATGTTCCTATGTCCCGGAACCCAGATCAGAGAAATGTTACCTGCACACCCAAGATATGTATTTTATCTCTTCATGAAATATGAAATGATGGGAAAAGTTTTGTTTTACTACCGATCGGCCCAAGCATGTAATGTCCACCCTTTCGGAAGATCCAAGAGCATTTCTGCTATGAAAAAGCTTCTCATGGAAACCATCTGGCTTTCAGAGGCGACAGAAAACTGCGAGTCTCTCCATTTGTAGGAGAGCATGAAGACGCACGCCTCAAAATGAAGAAGAAACTGAGCGAAATGAACACATGCGAACCAGTTCACATATCACAAAGCAGGCAATAACTTTTATCTCCAGCAGAGGGATGCATTGACGACAAATCCGTGAACAATTACATAGTTAATTGTTTGAAAAACGTAACGATGTCATAACCACGACCATTCGGACGGGATTTTAATCCGTGAAGCTAAAAATTTTAGCTAATCTACAATGTGGTTATTTGCCAGGCTAAGATTCAACGATATTGGCTGTCATTTTAGCTACACTATCAAGAATGATATACCATATGACCAAAAAGTTGGCTGTTTTCTTCGATTGCCAAATCGTAGTGCACCATGAGTACCTTCCAAGAGGCCAGGCAGTCAATAAAGAATATTATTTATCCGTTTTGGAGCGTTTGAGAGATGCTGTACGTCGCAAACGCCCGGAAATGTGGGCAAACAATTCTTGGATTTTGCATGATGATAACGCGCAATCGCACAGAGCCCAAAATGTGCTGATTATTCGACCAAACACCAAGTAAATACCATCGTGCAAGCACCGTATTCACCTGATATGGACCCATGCGACTTTTTTTGTTTCCCAAGTTGAAGTAACCCCTTCGTCTAAGGAGATTTCAGTCGATATAAGAGAATGCTAAGAAAAGGAGCTGAAGGCCATCCCTTCGTTTGTTGCTGCAGACGGGTCATACTTTGAAGGAGATAAAATAAATTTGCCTGAAATTTAATTCTGTTTTGTTTTATTTAAACATTCCCGGTTCTTTCTGTTCATAGGGTATTACCAGGTTTGCCTTCAGATATGGTAAGGAAGGAATTTGAGCGAGTAAACTCAGCTGCCACGTCACCGGGGAGTCGGGAGCAGAATTATCTCATACACTGGCCCAATTAGTCATTGTTCAAACGGCAACAAAGTTATATGAGAGGGGGCTGCGTTGATTTTTTTCGTAACACAATCTGAGTTTTTTCGTAGACAAACCGCTGTCATGGCCCCTGTTACGTCAGCCAATCACCTGGTTCTCTAAATTTTGCTAAGAGCCGGCCAGCGGTCTGATCTTGGCCACACCTCTGAAATCTTTTCACCATGACTACTACTCTGCATATATCAGGAGTGGATATTGACTCCGCGTGCTAAAATTTCTAATGCAAACAAAGTGTCTTTCCAACTGTGTTAAGCTCCAATGAGCACCCTGTGCTCTTACACACTCACAAATGTTCGCATGAACACAATCGAATTTTTTTTTGTAGTTTCGTACACTCGTTTTTCATCGTTCCTATGCGAAACAAAGAACAAATTAAATTTTTTAAATTAAAGCGTACGGAATTTAATAAAAGCTTGAGCAAATATTTGCGGGGTGCAAAAAATTAAATGTAATAAAACGCAAAACATCTCAGCAAAAGCGAACGGGGCGACATAGAAATGTGTGATTGGGCGTAGCAGGTCGGCTATTCATACGAAGATCGGGCGTTCAATTCCAAATTTTTAAATTTGTACATCCAAATTGTTAGAATCGTTTTTCTTTCCCCACGATCGCCCGCCAAAGTGCAATAAGAAATCTTAAAGTTTATTTCTGCAATGAAAAAGTGTGCCATATGAACCATCTGCCATTCGGCAACCTTCAATTGAAAAGAAATGAAGCCAACTGTAGTGCAACAAAATTGGTGCTTGAAGCCCGGCCTAAGCAGCAGTACCTACGTAAAATAACAACAATATGCGTGAGCAACAATGTGACAGAAATAACAAAGCAAACACGAGCCGGCTGCTTATAAACAACAACACATCAAAAATCAACAATAATATTATCAACAAAAGTGCGCGGACGGGCAGGCAAATAAAGCAACAACATGAAAATAAATAAACAAATAATTGTTTAAAAGTCATAAAATATAAATGCATTAAACATTTCTCCGTTGCAGTGTGCTAATTTTTCTTATTCCAATTTATTTTTTTCATTTTTCCCCTTTTGATAAGATGTTTCGAGCGAAAGACTATATGCATAGCTGGCGAGTATGTGTGTGTATGTGTGCATGAGTAGTTCTACCAGATTTTTATGACTTTTAAACAATTATTTGTTTATTAGCATTACAATAGCAACTATTTGCCGCTTATTTTCTTGTCCATTGGCAAAGTTGGTTATTCATCCACATTTATTTGTGTGTGTAGGTACGACCCTGCGTATATAATATTTATAGCAAAGTAAGAAGTATATTTTTCTGATTGCTTTACGTGTAAATATTGCCTTATCTGATTTCAATGACAATGTGCCAGCCAACCCACCTACATGCATACATCCATACATACGGCATAGTACTTTTGTTTAAGCCAGCGTAGAGATACGCCACTTGATTAGTTTCCTATCTAGCTTTGCTGCCCTTCTGCGTGAACACTGCGTTTTTTTCATCTTTTATGTCAATTGTTGATTGAAGGTTTTACCCAAAGATTTATGAGCAACCAACACTTGACCGTTTATTATTTATTATGTTTCCATAATATCAATGAACTTGTGTTGGGGGTTGAGGTCATGATAGAATTGCCAGAGCTGGAGAAGTAAATTCCTGTATCTTCGAATGAAGAATATTACGGCAATGAGTATGCTGTGTTAATTTATTGACTGCTCATAATAGACTGGTACATGGATCCCTAAAAGGAAAAAAAGCTCTCCTGCCACAAATGGAAAGCACCATAGTTTTAAGTTCTCTTCTAACGGTAGATTTATCGTAAAATTTATATATATTTATATTTATATATTATAAGTTTATCGTAAAAAAATATACTCAAAAGTGTCCCACTCTCTGAAAAGAGGCTACCGCTTTTTGAAACAACTTTGTTATATTTGTCGTCAGTGGTGGAGATCTTACCCAAGTCACTGGGCTGCTTCTTTGCTCACCTTAACTCAAATATACTGAAAGGGATCCCATTCTCTGCCAAGTGGTGACCGCTTTTCGAAGGAACTTTGTTATATTTGACGTCAGCGGTGTGGATCACTGGGTTTCATCTCATCGCGAAGTCTTGCCGAGAAGTGTCCCCTGACTAGTATAATCAGATTCGTTGAGAACTGCAGATCGTGTGAAAACAACAGCAGATCCTGAAAACAGTATTTAACAAAGCAAGCGAATGAATAATTGAGACATTGTTAACTTTGTTATATTTGTCGTCAGCGGATCTTATAGAAGTCACAAGGGCTGCCTCTTATTTCACCTTATTTTAAACACACTCAAAGGTTTCCTCCTGTCCACCAAGAGGCGACCGCTTTTTGAAAGAACTTTGTTAAATTTGTTGCCAATGGTGGAGAACTTACAGCCCAAGATCTACAGTCATTGTGCTGCGTCTCATCGCGAAGTATTACCATCGCGAAGTGACCAATAACTAGCATAATCAGATTCGTTGATAACTCCAGGTGGTGTGAAGGCAACAGCAGATTATTATCACGATATTAGTATTCAGCAAAGGAAGGGAATCGATAGCGAGGTTCTAGATAGATTCTTACACGAAATCAATCTACCGGCAACCCATATAAACATATAATCGGTGCATACATCCTTCGTTAGATATTTTTGGCGGAACTCCTCCTGAAATTTGTAATGTAGACCTCTAAATCAACTGCGAACGGCAGATGGTTTTATGAGAAGACTTTTCATGACAGAAATTCACACAGAGGTTTGCGATTCCGATTGGAGGGTTTCCGTTTTTAGAATAATCTTTTTTCTATCATTTGATTTTTCAGGCACACAGTATTTTTCGAGCTCGGGTCAACCGAAATTTCGTTACATACAAACTTACTCAGCTACGGAGTAAATTTTAAGATAATAATAATAATAATAATTGGCTCTTCGTATTTTGGCCGAGGTCTGCCTCCAATGTGTGGTGTGCGTCTGAATGATACAAGGACTTACACTTTTATGCCGCCTCCGAATGACAGATGGTTTTATGATGAGAAACTTTTTCATGTCAAAAATGCACTCGAGGATTTTTCATTACCTGTTGAAAAGCTTCCGGTTTTAAAATAACCTTTTTTCTATTATTAGATTTTTCAGGCCCACAGTAATTTTCGAATCCGGGCCAGTTACTCACAAACTCGCTCAGCTACGGCGGCTACTTAAAAATCCTATTTAAAATATTAAAAAAGACTACAGACTACCAGACTACACATTTTCGCCCCATTTTACTCTTTTCTTCGACAGGATGAGAATTTTTATATGGTACTACAACCGTACATCGGTTTTAGACGATTCTAAAACATTGCGCCATCTAGCTCGGTTCGCTGCTTGATGGCACCAGTTTGGGACACGGAGTTAGCCCGGATTATGCCTCACTTGATGTCTTGCTCGTTGTTTACCAGAGGAGTCTCTCTCGAAGGACTGTCGTGCCGAAACACTTTCGTTCATCCTCAAGGCATGGCCAAGCGCTGTAATACGCTTCACTATGTCCACATCTCGGTATAGTGCATACAGGCTTTGATTAGGCTTTTGAACAGCGTTGTTTTCGTTTTTCGAGAGAATTCTCAATTGCCTAATGAGCCCAAAGTGGCACCTGTTGGCAAATGTCATCTTTCATTTAATCTCTGGGCTGACATGGTTCTGGATCTTATCACTGGATCTTAGATAAACAAAGTCCTTCCCCACTTCAAATTCGCGGTTGTCAACAGTAACGTGTTGTCCAAAACACGAGGACTCCTTGTATGTTGACAGCAGGTACTTTGTTTTACTCTCGTTCACATCAAGACCATTTTTTTCTGCTTCCTTCTCCAGACTGGAGTACGCTGAACATACGGCGCGTTTGTTTAGGCCGACAATATCAATATCGTCAGCATACGCCAACAGCATTACACTTTTGTAGTAGATATTGCCAAAGCGGTTTAACTCAGCAGCACGAATAATTTTTTCCAGTAGGAGATTAAAGAAATCGCAAGCAAGGGAATCGCCTTATCTTAAACCTCGCTTCGTATCGAATGGCTCGGAGAAGTGCTTTCCGATCCTGACGGAGCTCATTCTTTTAATAGTATGATTTTAAAGTACGAGGGAGGTAAAGATCGTACAAGTTTTTAACTGATTTGAAGTTTTTGCAAAGGTTCAGTGTTTTAATCAAGCTCTAAAATACGTGAAAGGTTAGAGGCGAATGAGAGGACTTTATGCCTCAAAAGTGTTTCAAATAAAGGGCCAGAAGGAACCCCAAAGGCAACAAGTTCTGAGCATAATTTTGTTTAATTGAAAAAATATATATCGCACAGCGTCACAGATGTGGATAAACCAACTTATTAGCACCTCTGGGCTGATCTAAACATGGCATACTGCGTTCATTCACGTTAAATGAATACCTATTCACGTAAAAGTCGGAAGCTTCTTCTGTATTTCAGCACTTTTTCTTCCACATTTTTACTGAATTTGCGGTGTGTGTTTCTCCAGCAGGAGCAACACATTCGCAAAGCTTATTTTTCGTCGTCTCATTATCCAGTTCGCAAAGACACGATCATACCTCTGCCACTTATCTGGTTTTTCATCGGCAAAGTTCAGAATATTCCCAGAAGGTGGCCACCGGAGACCGCGAATCACTGTCCGCTCTCAGTCAATTTGACAAAATCAGCTGTTGAGCAGACATAATAAGTGGGGATTTGCCTTAATGTGTTGTATTGTTTTTCATTTTTATTGCTAACCATATACAATATTAATCAACTTTATTAATTGTTTGCTACTTGTTACGTCACAGCCATAAATACTCTCACGGTTGTTACAGTCTTGTAATCTGTCATGATTGGAACTTCAATTTAATATGACTTATGACATTCCAAATATATTTCCTTTTTTTGTTTGATGTTTTTTTATTCTTGTATCATTGACCTACCATTTGTCAGGCTAACATTAATATTGTGCTATAACCTTCATTTCCGCCTTGTCCCGTCATCATGCTGCTCTTGTATTTCGCTCACTTACTCTTCTTATTCATACATATATGTAGACCTTTATCTTAGTCATTAATTGTTTAGGGTTTGTGCTGCCTTTACACTCAAAACCATCTTGTCAACCTGACACTAATAACTAACATATCTAATGTCATAGCTGGCGGGTCTTTTGACTTCCTGCTTGTGTTCTCTAAAATACTCGTACTTAGTCTCAATGCATCGTCTACCTGAACCTCTTAAACGATAGCATAGCTGATTACACACGGCTTTTTTTTAGAAGGTTAGATTTACGCGGCACAATAACAAAAAGTATTTGAGCTGAACGTTAAATTTGTTGAGCTGCATACATACACGGCTCAGCGAAAGTAGGTAAAATATAGTAAGTGGAAAAGGAAGAGAAAGGATGAGAAGCTTAAGTGAGTGCATGGAAAAGCAACAGGTTTGTTCGGCTATATATTAGCTACCAAAAATTAAAAACAAAAAAATGGGAGGTGTCATGAAACTAGGAACTCTAAATGCGCTTGTGTTACAGCAATGAGACATATCCTCAGTCTACAAATTTTGTTTATTTTCTTGTTATTTTACAATAAGAAATGAAATTTAGAAAACACCAAGTTAATCTGTGTCCTACCGCATCAATTAAATTCCATACAAGAAGCACTCATACGCTAATTAACTTTTTTTAAATAACAAACAACCTTTATTTATAAATCTATAGACAATTTAAAACCAGTTTAAACGACAGGTTTTCGCTTGTTTCATTTATCCGACTTTTTTTAAAGAGTTTGCGCTCGCGGCGAACTACAGGCAATCTGTTTACCACTTTTTCTTTTCCTTTTTTTTGTTTTTTGGAATAAATTATTTTCAGTTGATATTTTTTCTTTTTATTTCTTTTTGTTTCGCTTCGTATTTTAGCAACTTATATTCACTGATTTCGTTGCCGGTTACGGTGTTTTTTGTGCGTCCAGATTAACACGCGAAATTTTATTCCTTGTGGAAAAAGTCGTTTGCACTCTTTACCAAAACTAAAAATCGTGTTGCGAATTTAAATATATTTTTATCTACATAAATCGACGCTATATGCATTTGCAAAAGAATTGCTAGTAGTGAATGAGTAATAAGGTAGAAGTGAACGGCATAAAAGAGGAGCAACAAACATTGCAGTCAGCACACGACGCAACTCTATTTTTTTCTGTCATAAAATGCTTTTTATGTCATAAAATTTCTGATATTCATTCATTGTGAAGCCTATTTTCTACATAATATATATGTAAATTTATTCATTCATGTTTTTACCCATAAGCATTCCGAGTAAACTAATTTGATTGAGGAGACGCCTAGAGACTGGATTTATAGCGTCTGCACAACAACAAGTGAAGACGGCGTAATTTCGAGAAAAAGGTAAGAATGAATTTAAGTTTATGGGCAGAAAATATCTGTGAGAAAGAGAAGTGGGTGTTCAAGGAACGATGAATAGCATGATCCTCAAGAGGAAGATATACTGAGCCTAATCCAGAAACGCTTTATATATCTAAAAGACTCTACAGACATTTGTTGTTGCGTATTGTTTGAAAGTTGTGTTGAGACACAAATTGAATTAAAAATTTGATTAGAAGTTTGTACGTTTTTAAATCTGATATGCGAATGTGTAACGTGGATATTAACACCTATGAGTGAAGAACACCAGGAGCATTGAAGAAATGGTACTACAAACAAATTAAAAATTAAGCTGCACTAGAAACTCCAAGAACGATTTTCAAAAACAACAAAGGGAAAAACAAAATATGAAGGACTACGCCTTTTGATACGAGTAAAAGGAAAATATGGAGCACTTTAATATCTTTTAAAAAATGACGGAACCTATTAAATATTCAAGAAAACGAAAGAGCAGACGAACTGGGCTGCTGAACGTATGGCAAGAGCACAACATTATGGCCCACCTTCCAACACAAGCAGACGTCAACATTGATGAATATGACGACAACGACGAGACGCCTGCAGACTCACGGCAGTGCTAACTATCTTCTTACCCATAGGAGAGCAAGCAGTCAAAATGGGTACGCGGAAAAGAATGCCCTGCCCTATGGAAGGCGATGATGTTAAACCTTGGCAAACCACTTTTTGAAGAGCTGACATGTACAGACATAAGCAACCTCAAAAGGTTTCTCTAAGACTGAATATAGTTGGGAAGGAAAAATTTGTACAACTTGGTGAAAGCGATAGTCAAGCCGCGATTAAGGCTCTGACAACGCCATGGTACAGAACGAAATTAGTAAACTCCTGTAAGAAGGAGATCAAGTCACTTGGGGACATAGGATCATAGAGGGAATTTAATTTGCTGATAATCTTGCCAGGAAGGTGGGCGTCCGCTATTAATTTTTCATTTTTTTTTGTATTTTAGGGCTCCATATGTTTAGCCATGCTGAGATCGAAACCACAACTTTCAAGGATAATTTATGCCTCAATAATCTTACTCATCTAAAATTTCAATGGGAATATACCCAAAGGGATCAGCACCATTTCAGACAGAGACAGAATTCTACCTTAATAGACATAACATGGCGACTAGTTTTCCTAGACTTCCCAATATTTTTGCATAGGCTCAAATCTTAGAAGAATTTTGATCGTAGAATATAAAGAGTTGGATTCGTATTCCTCCAAATAGTCAGCTTTTTTTCTTCTTATTTCTTTTATTTTGCCTCTCTTTATCGTTCAGCAAACCCTGAGTATAGTATTGGATCTGCTGTATTAGTGTTTGGATTTATGACACGTTTTCGAACATTTTTAGTACACTGAAGAATATCAATTATAGGATATATTTGAATTAACTGCTTTTCCACTATTTAGTCTACTTTTCCCTTTTTATTTCTTGTATTTTTTCTGCTTTATTTTTTACGAAAATCCTTTGAAGAGTATATTGTTATTTTTGTTGATTGATCTGATAACAAAGCACGCGTCTCTTTCTCGTGCTAATCAGCACCAGTTGGACACACCAAGTAAAGCAAAATCCTACCTCACTTGATCTCACTTTCTAGAGCTGCACCCACTGGGTTTTTATTCGCCGTAAAGCTTATACAGCTCATTGTTCCATTGTCTATGATATTAGCCGTCGCTAAAGTGCAAAGTTCCTAAAATCCTCCACAGAATATTTCTCTCGAATAGTCCAAGGAATGCATCAATGGACATTGTCATCGTCCAAGCTTCTGCGCCATACAACAGGATGGGCATGATAAGGCACTTACAAAGTGTTAGTTTTGTTCGTCGAGAGAGGATTTTACTACTCAGTTGTCAACTTAGTCCAAAATAGCATTTGCTAGCAAAAGATTTATTACAAATAGTAAGATTTTTTTTTTTTTCCACAATTCCTTTGATTTCCTTTGATTTTCCATTATTAAATCGATTGAATTTGTAATTAAATTATACTATGTATATCACCTCTGCTGTATTTGCACTTGAATCTATGGTACGATTTCAAAAACTTTCAGTTCACATAAAAAATTCGATCCGAAGAGGCTTATGGTTGAAAAAGTCAGCTTTTTTTCTTTTTATTTCTTTTATTTTACTTTCCTTCGTTCTTCCACAAATCCTTTTAAAAGCATCAAATTCACTCTATCTACATATTTTGATTTATGTTACTTTTACACTGAAAAATTACCTTCTTACGATATATACTTCGAAATAGCCAGCTTTTTTCTTTTTATTTCTTTTATTTTTTTTTTTTGTACACTGAAAAATTACCTTCTTACGATATATACTTCGAAATAGCCAGCTTTTTTCTTTTTATTTCTTTTATTTTTCACAAATCCTTGGAGGATTATCGAATCTGCTGCATTTATACTGGAATCTATGGCACGCTTTCAAAAATTTTCAGTTCACAAATGAATTTCGATCCGAAGAGGTTTATTTTTGAAAAAGTCAGCTTTTTTCCTTTTATTTCTTTTATTTTACTTTCCTTTGTTCTTCCACAAACCACTTCTCTTCGAAAAAAAAACAGTTTTTTTTCTTTTTATTGCTTTTATTTTTGTCGTTCCGCAAATCCTTTGAAGAGCATCGAATTCACTGTATCTCTATATTTTGATTTATGTTACTCATTCAAACCTGTTCAGTACACAGAAGAATTTCGATCTGAGGATGTATACCTCGAAATAGTCAGCTTTTTTTCTTTTTATTTGTTTTATTTTTTCACCCTGTTTTTCGGCAAGTCCTTAAAAGGGACTTTATACTTACTTAATGTATTCTTAATTGAATGTATGACTCATTTCTGAATATTTCTCCACATCAACCTCCCTCTGAGTGTCGAACTTAGTACTAGTTTGAGTAAAAAATAAATCAGAATCATTAAAATTCGCCTTGAACGGTGTCCTTATCATTATTTTTTTCCTTACCATTCCGTTTGGCAATTGTATAGTAGTTAGTTTGGATTTCAGTAGCTACGTGTATGTATGTAAGTATTTACTTTTTTACAAAGCAGCTTAAAACAATATAAGGACCTTCAAAGCTCACAAAAAATGTAGGGACATGAGAATCCGCCAAAAGAGTGCAAAAAATGGCCTACAGAGCCAGCTCCTACACATATTTTTTTTCTTTCTATTACTTTTGCTTCTAGCTCTGCTATTCACTTAATCCTTTTAAGGACTTTTCACCCATACAGTGGCTACATATACACACATATGTACATGTATGTCCTAGCATTGTTTACTGCTGTTTGCCAATTCTTAAATGTAAGCTTTTGTTTTTTTTGTTTTCCTCCGCACTTCATTTGCACGTAAGATATTAATGCAATATAACGTATTGAAACCAATTCAGCTGCTGTTTCTTTTGACATTTCTGATATATGTACATACATACATATAATTTAGTGCAAATGACGCTATAGCCGCATTCCCCCATTTCTGGCCACATTCACCCATATATGGTTTTTCGCAGAAGGTCGACTTTTTGTGCCCTGTGAACGAGTAGTGCAGATTTCATCCCTTTTGGGGCTGAGATTAAGAACGAAATATTTGTAAATATTTTACGTATACAAGTGTTGTGTCGTTTCTGCGCCACAAGGGCTGAATTTTAATTGATGTTTATTTGAGATTGGGATCAATCCAAATAACGTTTCCATATGAGGGCGATTTGAAGGCTATTGACTATTTCCAATAATGGTATTCTTGCTTTACCGATTGTGTGTTTAGTTTTAAATGGTAATCGAGTTGAAATATATTTATTAGTGAAGTGTTTCTCACGGTTTAAAGGAAATGTTATAGAGGTTAGAGCGTACAATTGATACGATTTCTTGAAAGGAAAAATTATTTTAGACTTGTTTTTGGGTTATTATGCCGGGTTTGGTGGGAGGCTCTTCGGAAGGGCTATAATATCCCTAAACTGGAGAGGGTGCAAAGGACTGCATGCATTGGCATCAACGGAGCATGCAAAACTTGCCACAGTGCTGCCCTGAATGTCCTTTTGCACTTACTTCACATCGACTTTTCTGTCATTTCCATCGCAGCTCAAAGTGCAATCAGGTTAAAGAAGATGGGCCTCTGGAGACAATCTCTCAAGGGAGATGGTAGCATTTTCGGGCAGTTAACACCGTATTTTTACCAACTTCGAACAGATCTCTCTATCCGCAAACTAGAGTGTGAGGGTCGTGCTAGAGCAGTCTTTCAAAACAGGCAGGATTGGATCGAGGGGAAAATCTGCACCGAAGCTTGCACCTCTGTCTTCACTGACGTTTCCAAGATGGAATCGGGAGTAGGAGTAGGGGTTTTCTCTAAATCAGCCAATTAATCTATAGTCAAGCCGCGATTAAGGCTCTGACGACGCCATGGTGCAGAACGAAATTAGTAAACTCCTGTAAAGAAGAGATCAAATCTCTTGGGTGAGCAGGTAGCATTTCACTGATCTGGGTTCCAGGACATAGGAACATAGAGGGAAATGAAATTGCTGATGAGCTTACCAGGAAGGGAACTGAATTGGCCTCAGAGACCTCCTACCCGGTCATCAGCATACTCGACAGTTGTTAAAGGGGAATTGCACAAATTATTTCTCAGGAAAACGCAGAAAAGATAGAGCTTCATTTCTTCATGTGCTATTTCGAAAACCCTTTGGCCCCAATACGATATACGAAGGACTCAGAAAGTTCTTTGGACTCCTCGACATTCAATTTCCAAACTCATAGCTGTGTTAACCGGTCACTGGACGATCGGCACACACGCGGAAAAGCTAGGGTTCTCTGTAAATGTCCGGGTTTGCAAGCTAGACGACTAAGGTCACTGGGCGCTCCTTTCTTCGACAACCTGGAGCAGTGCGCCAACCTAAATATCATCAATCTTCTCCATTATATCAACAGCTCTGGCTGGCTGTAGATATCTACCTGTTGGAGGTCTCATAATGGTATCAAAACGGCGCTTTAGTGCTACTTGAGGACTGCCAGGTGCACTTCAACCATTTCACCTACCTACCTACCTTGGGGTATTATATTGCCTTAAATTTTTATTTTCTGCAAACTTTTTCATTAAAAGTGTCTGAGTTTTCCGCAGCGTACCAGATGAGCTTAATATCACAGGATTCGGATGTGTTCGAAAGAGAAGTCAATTTACTTCGACTAGTTTTGAGCGCAATATCATCGAGACCATGACCCTAATTGCCGCTTGTCTGTCGGAGTAGTTATATACTTCCCTGAAAGTTATTACACGGGTAAGCAGCTAATCTGTAGCTTCTTTGATTGCGGCTAACTTCACTTGATAGCCTGAACTTGAGTTTGGTGGAGTGTAGCTCGCTGAATACTCCTGCTTGCCCATTCAACTTTGAACAATGCGTGAACTGCTTCACCTGGCCTTGAGTGGAGAAAATCTCGCGCGAACTAAGCGAAAGTGTACATTGATCAGTTACCAGGTTTCTGAGGATACTTGAATGTTTTCGACACGCACAGCGACTGCTCTACCTACGATAAGTGGTTCGAAGCGGCTTACTGATTCCCATGAAAGCAGACCTTTGGACTCTCTCCAGCTTCTTCGCCTACATACGCCCACTTGGAATACACTGCAGTGGTCCGGTAGCCTGAACTTGAGTTTGATGCTTCGCATCTCACTGAATTCTGCTGCGCCAACTCTCCCATTCAACTTCGCATCATGCGTGAACAGCTGCAGCAGGCCTTGACTCTGAATGCTATAACTCGCCCACTCTTCCCTTGATGTAATGTGAGTCGAGAAAATCGCGTTCGGACCAAGCGAAGATGTACATTGATCAGTCAACAGAGGGATGAACTCAAAGTTTCTAAGAATACTTGAATGTTTGCCGTTTATTGTAGTGCAGCGACAGTTCTACCTACGATGTTCACAGTTACTGCATTTAGCTTAATGCTAGACAAGTAGTGGTTAAAAGCGGCTCACTGATTCCAATGAAAGCAGACTCGAAAGTCTCTCCAGCTTCTTCCCCTACATCCTCCTCTTCAGCTTGCTAGTTATTTTTTAGTTTAAAAACTTAAACATTATTTAGTTTTTTAAAGCGCCTTTTAAGTATATTCGCGCCTATTTATAAAGCATAGTCACTTAAAATCTAGCCTAATCTCACAAGTGTTTCAAGAAATAAAACTTAATTTTAGGTAGTATGAAAAAAATTTGCTTCTACTCACCACAAACATCCAACCAACCCTCGACGCGACTTGGATAACTTATGGCGCAAACGCGATTAAAAGAACGACGTCCCATTTTGTAGCTATTATTTTTGTTGTTATTGCTTTCAAAATGCTGCTCTCGCGCTCTTTTACTGCTTTCACAGCTTCTCTACTTTTTGTCCTGCCACTCTCCACTTGCTCTCTACCTCTTTATTGCTCTCACTCTCAACGTCCACAATCCACTTGTTCAATTTTTACTTCCCCACACACCACTTATACACGCTCTTGCTGCCTGTCTTGCCACTTGTTCGTACTCCTTGGCGTTCACCGCTAACCCTTAACGCCTTTATTTACGTTGCGCACTTGCTATTGAATATAACTGGCTTATGCAAGCTTATTGGATTGGCAAGGATACATACTAATACTCATGAAACAAGCGCGTTATCACTCTCAATGCTCACTTCGAACGTTCACTTGCAGATTTTAGTGTGAGTGCCGTGTGAATGCTACGATATTAAGGGTGTTGTATTGCATTTCAAAGTAGATTGAGGGGCTACAAAGGGTACAGCAAGTTTGAGAATTGAAAATTGAGGATGCTGTGTGGAGAGTATTTGGTGGTTTTCGAATTGAGTTTGTTTTCTATTGGATTTCAGATTTCGACAAAGTGGTTACACGTTGTTGTTCTTTTCTCTATGCAAGAGTTGAGTGGTGGATTTTGTTGGTGGCTATTTTGTAATGAGTTGTCGGGTGATTTTACGCTGATGAGTGCGTTTGTATCGCTTTTATGGATTTTCCAATTCGTTGGCGGAAAAATGATGTAGCCGCCGTCGTCGTCGTTGTTGATGATGATGATGAATGTGCGTATGTGTGAATAGGAGATGCTTTTGCTGAGCAAAACTTTACGCAAATTTTCATTGATATTTGTTTGTTTATAAAAATAGACGCCAGAGAGCCGAGTTCAATCACTTCACTTCAAGCATTTTAAGCACAGATTTAATTGATTTTATGAGCACTGCTCAAGTGGGTATTTAAATTGTTGAATGCTGTAACGATTTGTTATGTAAACTGCTGTTGATTTTTAACAGAGCAATTATTGCACTTTTTTTTATGGATTTTATGCGCTTTAAGTGAAGATTTGGAGCACGATTTTATTGCAGTTTTTCATCATTTTCCTTTCATTTTTTTTATTTGTGTTATAATATTACTCAGAAAGCATATTTTTATAAATTTTACTATTAAAATATTTTATGCTTTAATTTTTCAGTTTTTTTATTTTATTTATTTTTTATAACATTCTTTTCCTCATTTTTTTTGCCATGCACAAATCTAAATTCGCTAAAAAATTCTGGTATTGTCACTAATATTTTATTATCTTATCATTTATCAATCACTCTTTTAATTATATTTGCTTATTTAAGAGCGGAATTTTAGCTGGAATACCAATAAACACTGCTCACTTCCGCAAAAACAAAACAATTTTCAACTTCGTTCAACTCTTTTTGCGTATTTTCTTTACTTTTTATTTACACTTTTTTAACTTTATGTGCTTCTCAATGCTCAACTGCTCACTATTTTTGTTTGCGTATTTTTTCATACACGCAAGGAAACATAAGCTCTGGGCCCACTGTTTATAATCCATTTTCATTTATGAAAAACTATTTCACTCTGTCAATCTTTCTTATTGCTTACTGCTCACCAATTTTTTTAATTAATTTTTTTTTTATACCTGCAAAATGCAAACAAAAATTTCATTAGCACAAAAATTATTAGCTTTCAGCAAATGTGTTAATTAAAAGCAACAACAACAACAACACAGCAACTGTTAGATATAATATTACCACAGCAGCGTTTTCAATTTAAATTTTTGCAAATAAAAAAATTTTATTAACGAAACGTTTAAAAAAATATATTTCTCAGAAACGTCGCAATCACACTTGCACATTCCCCTTTTACGTACTGCCTCTGCTGTCCACATTTGTATAGTCTTTTAAACATGTTTTATAATTGATTTACATATTTTTATAGCAACTCTTTGAGTTTATCACAAAACTTATTTTGAATAAATTTCCAGTTTGCAACCATTGGCAGCTTTCAAAGCTGAAGACTAATTGCACATACATACACACATACATACATATTTACACATTCTGCATTCCAAACTATTTGCTGTTTACTTTCCGCAACAAGCCTTCTTCTTCGCCAGTAGGTAGTTTGATTACACAGGGTCGAAAAAAAATAAAAATTAAACATTTTTTCTTATTCATAAAAAAATGTACCTTTGAACAAAGTACTTAGGAGTATTGAAAAATGCTATGGCTAGCATCCAGCTGTCGTTGTTTACTATTTACCTACAATTCCATTAAAATATGCGCGTGTGTGTGTGTATTCAAGCAAAAAAAATTTATCGCGTACCACAAACTGACTAAGTGCAGCTGTTTTTATTTTATTTTATTTTTCATGTTTTATTTTTTTTATTTTTTGAACTTACATATTTTTATGCATAAATAATAATACATACTATGTAAATAAACATATCGCCAACTTACTTAGCTTCTCATTTGTTGCTCTCGGGTATACACTTAACAAAAAAAAACAAATAAAAACAAAACCAAAAAAAAACTACAGTTTTATTTTATCTGAAATGTTTCACATACCATATTTCACATATCCAGTGCTAAATTCGTTGGAAACATAAAAATACCCTAAGATGCTTATGGGTCAGTACGCAGTATTTTGAGTAAAGTATGGCATTGTTTTTTTTTAACTACCATTTTACAAAGAAATATAAAATTATAGCAGCAATCATGCAAATAATTGACGGAGAGGCAAAAATGGCGCACAATTTTCAAATCCATACACACACATAAATGGAAATACATGTAAAATAATAACAAAATATGGGCAATCTTATATAACAACAGAATATAAATTTTTTAATCATTCGCAGCCAGCAGCAAAATATTCACAGCAATAAGTAAAGAGAGCAAGAACATACTCGTACATGGTGAAAATATTTGTAATGGTATGACCAAGATCGGACTAATGAATCGGTCTGTTGACGAAAAACCTAAGAATGTGTTAGTGATATACGAAAGACATTAACACAATGTCGCTTCTTTGCCATCTGATCGATGATTGATTGGGCGAGTGTGTGAATCTGTGTGAAATGGTCGTGCAGAATTCGGCTGGCGAATACCCCTTGTGACGTGCCAGCCGAAGTTTCCCTCACAATTTTGTTTTTCAGCATTGTTATGGGTCAAACCATGTAATCTATCATCCTTGAAGAACATAGACGTGCAAATAAAAGTAACCCATCACTTTCTATTTTGTGCAAGTCGTGGAGTGTTAGGGAATGGGTGAAAGAACTGTTGCTGCGGGTAAGGCATTGTGGTGAAACTCCACTTGGCTTTTACGCTGTCTTAAAATGTTTTAATTATTGGCAACCACTTGCTACTATCACTCGATCTATATGTAATGCATAGTTCCATAATTAACGTATCCTTGACTATTGAATAAATTTAAAAAATCTCTCCTGAGAGCCAGTACTAAGTCAATGAAGAGATTCATTCAACGTAGGTAGGTAAAAGTGGCGCTCGGTCTTTACATCCACTCAACCTCAATTCGCTGCGTGAATTTGAAACCGTTTCTGCAATCGAGTTTAGGAACTGTTCCGCGAAATGGGGAAAATGTTGGTATACTGATAGCGTACATACTTTATAGGATGGCGGATTACTTTAAATAGAACAAAAAAGGTAGTTCGAAGGCAAATTATTGGCTAGAATTTATAAACGATATTACCTATTGCCTAAGTGATGATGGGCTAAGAACAGCTGATGGTTTTTTGAGAAGATTTTCATAGCAGAAATGCTATAGTATACTGGAGGGCTGCCATTGTTTGTCGTATAGCAACGACCACTAAAATTTGAATTTCCTTATCAAATCAGATAGAACGATTTCAATAATTTATTTTTGTTTTATTTTATTCCTTTCCAATTTAGTTTATATTATTATTTGTTGCGTTTTATTTAATTTTATTCCATTTTCTCTTTCTTAGATTTGAATAAATCATAATTTGTTTTATATTTATTTATTTTATTTCTTCTAATTACTTTTTTAAATTTTTTTTTAATTTCTTTTATTTAATTTGATTTACCTCAATTTTTTAATTTGGTTAAATTTTTTTCTTAATA
Organism: Anastrepha fraterculus; assembly: GCA_037575425.1. Classification (NCBI taxonomy): domain Eukaryota; kingdom Metazoa; phylum Arthropoda; class Insecta; order Diptera; family Tephritidae; genus Anastrepha; species Anastrepha fraterculus. Next base: position 171,709 of record JAYXIM010030890.1, read on the forward strand.
ATATACTTTATTTAATTTTTATTTAATTTTATTTTATTTTATTCATTTCTTCTATTTTTATTTAAATTTTTCTTTTCATTTCTTTTATTTACATTTAATTTCAGCATTATAAATTAATAAACAATTATAATTATTGTAATTTTATATTAATTTAAATTTTTATCTTAGTTTTTTTAATTTCTTTAAATTTTTTATGTAATTCCTTTTAATTTCTTTATTTTATATTTTTTTATTTACTTAAATTTTTTTTAATTTACGTAATTTTTTGCATACATTTAATTTAGGTGTTTTCATTTCATACAATTTTTATTTTATTTTATTATATTTTCATTTAATTTATGTTAATTTGATTCTTCATTATTTTATATCAATTTAGATGTAATTCATTTTATTTTTTAATTTCTTTCATTTAATGTAATTTAATGAAATTTTTTTATTCACTTAATTTTTTTCATAATAATTCATTTAATTTTATTTCATTCATTTCATTAATTCATTAATTTAATTTTATTTCATTTAAAATTAATTTAATTTTACATTTTTTATATATTTATTTTTTTATATTCACATAAATTAAATTTATTATTTTCGTTTCTTTTAATTTCTTAAAATTTATTTGGTTTATTTACTTAAATTTTTTTAATTGACGTAATTTTTTACATACATTTAATTTAGCTGTTTTCATTTAATAAAATTTTTATTTTATTTAATATATTTTCATTTAATTTATGTTAATTTTCTTCTACTTTATTTTATAACAATTTAGATGTATTTTATTTTATTTTTTAATTTCTTTCGTTTAATATAATTTATTAAACAATTTTTTATTCACTTAATTTTTTTCATAATATTTTATGTAATTTTTTTCATTTCATTTCATTTTATTTGATTTTATTTGATTTTATTTTATTTTAAATTAATTTAATTTTACATTTTTTTATTTATATTTAATTAAATATTTTATTTTCGTTTCTTTTTTAATTTCTTTAAATTTTTTTTGTTTTAGTAACTGTTTTTACTTTATTTAACTTGCTTTAATTTTTTCGTAGCATTTTATTTGATTTTTATTTAATTTACTTTGATTTTACTTTATTTTATACTACATACATATATATATATATATATTTGGCGCGTACACCCTTTTTGGGTGTTTGGCCGAGCTCCTCCTCCTATTTGTGGTGTGAGTCTACAGCGGTAAGTTTATTTTACTTAATTTTTTAGTTTCGTTCATTGAATTTAATTTTATTTAACTTACCTGATTTTTTTTACATTTTTTTTCATTTTATTTTACACATATATTTTTCATTTTATTTATTTTTTATTATTTTTTATTTATTTATTTTTAAATTTTATTTGATTTTATTTTACTTTCGTTTAATTTAATTAATTATATTAATTTAAGTTTATTTTATTTAACCTTCCGTTGGGCACCCGGGTCTGGCCAGACTAGCTTTTGGATTTTGGACGTTAATTTAACATATTTCTATTATAGCTAACGACTTGAGCATCCAGGTAGTTTCCTAAAATTTAATTTTCTTCCAATTTATGGATATAACTTCTGAAAAAGGATCCTCCAACAGGACGCAAAAAGGGTAGGCCCGGGTTCCCAACCGATAGTTTAAAAAAAGTGTCCAACGGAAGGTTACATCTTTTTTCGTAATTTCTTTAATTTTATTTTATTTACTTTACTTCTCATTTTATTATTTTATTTAAATTTTACGTTATTTTAAATTAATTTAAGTTTATTGCATTTGATTTTTTTTTTTAATTTTGTTCATTTTATTTTATTTAAAATATTAAAATATTTCACTTTAATTATTTAAATGTTCTTAATTTTTTTCATTACATTTCACTTAATTTTATTTTGTTTGATTTTTATTTTACTTTAATTTAGGTTTATGTTTTTCTTTTGTTTTATTTTATTTTTTTTCATTTCATTTGATTTTATTTTATTTGATTTGATTTCCTTGTCATTTCATTTAATTTTACAACACTTTATACCAATGTCTTAAATTTAATTTTATTTACTTTAATTATTTTTAATTTCTTTATTTCATTTTATTTTGTATAAATAAAATAATAAAAACAAAGAACGTGTTCAAAAACCGCGTTTAATGCAAGAGTAATAGTAAAAAGAAGGAATAGAGGCGCATTGTTCTTAATTAGTTTTCACCATTGTATATAAAATCAAAATCCAATAGACACCATCGTACGCAAACAAATGTCTGTCTGTACTATGTATGTAAGCGCATGTTTTTGGTAGCAGCTATAATTTTTTTTGTTGCAAATTTGATTAACAAAATCGTATTTTATACACATATGTACATATGTTCCTTTTGGTGGTATGTCTGTATGTATGTATGTATGTATATGCATAAGTACCATGAATTTGCTTGCATTTGTAAACTTAAAATTTTCCATTCAAATATTGCTTGCAGCCACATGCATGCATCCCCTCCATATGGGCATGCATTCATAAAAATTAATATATTTTAGGCTGTATGCAGATTTGTTCATTGAAATACTTGTATTTCCATTTCATTCACATCTAAACACTTAGTCCAGCAAATAGAATTTTTCGCACAGTATCAGTTCGGCAGCAACTGTATATCAGTCGGCGAATTGCGCACAAATAAACACACACACACTACGCCCGCACTCGCACATTGCGTATGCTGCTTTATAATTATTAGCAATAACTATTGATTTTACTGTATTTATTGTTTTTCTTATTGTTGTAGGCATTTGTTGCATCACTTGTCTATGTTTTGTTATTACATTTTATTGTTGTTGTTGTTGTTGTCAACGCATTTTATCAACACCCGCATGAGAAGGACTCGTTACTTTGCGAACTGGCATCGCGAACACTTGTCAAACCGACTCGCAGCAGTTAAACACACGCACATACACATACACTACAGGGAACGTTAATGTTCTCTGTACACTATTTACACAAATTCACCTATAAGTAGATAGAAAAAAGGGCAACCAACATTTGTACAACAGGAAAGAAAAAGGTATTTGCAGTTATTTGTGCACATACACTCACTCACACAAAAAGCCAATTCCCACAGGTTAAACTCCAGTAAACACCAGTCGCTCACTTCGGTTCGGCTAAGCACACAATCACTAAGCAACTACAACCTTAGATTACAAAAACAATAGCAAACACACCACGAACTTCCATGCAAACATGTCCGTTTGTCATTTTTAATGGTACCACGGCAGTCATCGTACCTTTTTCATTATTATTGTCATATATTTTTGGCTAGTAAATTTAGATGTGTATCGAGAGAGACGGTGGAATGAAATAAACAAATAGTTGTTGCAGAATATTTTTACACCTGCCAATCATGCGCGGGCATGTATGTGCATGTGCAATTCTGCTGTTCTGATACCTGTGCACCGCTGTTGTAAAGGCACATTCAACTGAAGAGTGTTGTTATTGTTGTCATTTGAAGCCGAAGATTAATTTTCACTTTCGTCTATTAATATCGTTGCATTGATATTGCACTATTTTATACTAATATACCTGTGCGTCTTGTGATGCTGTATTGTTTTTTGCTTTATCACTTCCTTTTTATTTTTCCTTTCAACAATTCGCCCTTTTTCTATACAGCTTTACTTTTGCCACTACTTCATCTTTACACCTACATACGAGTATGTATGTATTTGTAAATATATTTCTTACCCATATGTTTAACACTTTTTCGGCATTCAATTTCAATTTGCTAGCCAAAAACAATGATTTATGCAAATTCGAATAAGCAAAAGAAATTTCGAGGAAACGCGAACCGACCGGCCAACCGAACGAACATAGATAGCGGCGAGTAAATAGCACACGTACCGTACCGTCGTTTTCTCAGCAGCTTCCTTTCATTTCCTTTAACTTTACGACTTTATTTGTTGTGCCGCTGTCTTGATATTGTTGTTATTACTGCTTACTATACAACCTTCTTTCTTCACATCCGCATCCGCGCTCACACACAATAACGCATTTCGACCGACTTCCGTTCACTGTCAGATTCCGCAAAATATGTACTAAAGAAACTTTGCCAAAGGAATGAATACGCGTATATTTGTAATCCGTTAAAGCAGACGCACTAAATTATTAACACACGCGTCGCTCACCAACATCAATTCCGCACTGAAACTCTGAGTAAATGCAAAGTGTATGACAACCGTTGCGCCGGAGAAGTTACCACAAAATACAAAACAAACAGACAAAAACACACAATTGCTGCTGAGTGCCAAGCAGGCAATAGCAGTGGCAGTGGATTATGTGGATATGTATTTGTTTGTTAGCTACCATCTATTGGGCTGCCATTGGTTCGGTGCTCGAAAAGTAACGCAAAGCAATAGTGGATGATAAAGTAGGTGGATAAAATGTAAGTGCGGTAACCGCTTTTTTTACTTGAGTCTACTATTTAATTTTTGTGTGTACATGATGCCGCTATTCACCACGATGGAGCCCATTGGAGTTTGGTGAAATGTGGCGCTGCTACTTGTAGCAGAGAAATTTTAAGCTCTCCGTAGCTCTCCGTAGCTCACCGTAAACAGGCGCGGTTCAGAGAACACAAGGGCTGTGCATATCGAGGCACCGCTACGAGACTCTCAGTGAATTGGACAGATTCAGGCGTTGAGCTGACGTAATTGTAGATTTTTTTATAACAACATGTTTTTCTATTCTCGTTTCTATTATCTTCTATTTTTCATTCGAGACGTGCCAGTATTTGAAGCACCTTTTAGGGGAGATTACTTCCGACACGCGGCATCTAATCCATCCAACCTTAATGTGTCTACCTTTTTGGAATCTTTCGCGTGCAGCGAAATGTACACAGACTCTGTGCCTCCGTGTGTGTTACGCCTGCCTTTTATTAAGATTTTATCAACGCTTTTCACTTGTACCTGCTCTGCCTTTCGAGTTGAGAGTTTTCTCGTCTGTGCTCAGATCCGGAATAAGTCCTCTGCACTGGATTGTGATGTTGTGGGTCCGAGATTGCCACATTTTCCAAAGCTTTTTCAGAGCTTTTTCAAATTAACATTGCAGTTTTGTCCATTCTGTATGGGCCCAAACTCACAACCGCTGTCTTCACACTTGCTTAAAATTTAGGTAGATCCTTATGGGTGCCTGTGCTTAGAACCAGACTTCAAACCGGAACTAATGCGGAGTTATCTTAACCCAGCCTACATCGTCACCAAAGACAGAGCGCGTTGTGAGACCCGACAGATTTTAATAGGCTGGAGAAACAGCAGCAACTTACTCAGATTACAAAGATTTACTGCTCCAAGTAAATCGCATTCGCTTCCAAACCAGTATGCCACAATCAAAATCTTACAGTTGTCAATCATGATGACCCTTAGGCCACGCTATGATGTTGTAATTAGTCGCTCCTCACATGGAGAACAGACGCTGACCAGGATAACAGCTCTTTCTGAGATGCTTTGACGCCTTGTCGCAGAAGTATCAACAGAACTGCTGTAATATATGCCGCTTCCTCCTCCTCTGCCTGGTTTGGTTATTTGTCAAGACTTATTCAGAACTAACCAGCTACTACAGGCCTTGTTGGATTTTATGTAGACGCAAATCTATGCCAGTAAGCCGCAATCAACCAATTCCCACCAGGTCATTACTCTAATTCAGCTAGATACATATGTGCGATAGGGTCATGGAATTACACTTTCTTTGGGATCGGCTTTAAGGAGAGGGAAATACAGCTCTATTCTAATTAAAATGTGGAAAACTTTGGTAGCAAATAATAATCAAAGATCTTGGCCCTCTATGTCCGACATGGAACTAAAGTATTCGAAAAAGAAACCAATATTGAATCCCACACCAATTAAATAGAATAAGAAAGTTCGAAAACCGTTAGATGTACTGCACATTCGCAAAACTCCCAGGAGCACGAATTAGCGCCGTTTGCCAGCTGGAAGCACCAAATATGTGAAGTGAAACCAAGTCCTTCTCCACTTGATCCAAAGTGGAGTAGGTCTTCCTCTTCCTCTTCCTCTGCTACCACCAGCTGGTACCGCATCGAATATTTTCATTTGTATCCATTCGGACGACATGACCCAACCAACGTTACTGCTGGTCCTTTATTTGCTGCACTATGTCTTTATCGCTGTAAAGCTCATACAGCTCATAATTCCATCGCCTACGATACTCGCCTTCGCCAACGTGCAAAGGGCCAAATCTTCCACAAAATCTTCTTCGTCCAAGTTTCTGGGCAATACGTTAGGATGGGCATGATGAGAGCCTTGTAGAGTGTTAAATTTGTTCGTCGAGAGAAAGGAAATCGAAGGTGGAATAATTTAAAGACTTTTTTAAAAATTCTGATACCTAATGGTAATGGTAATGGTTGTACGGATTAGGCTAAGGCCTTTATGCACTGCGACCAGATTGATCTATTGTACGCCCCTAATTACTTAATTATAATTATTTAGTATACCGAGCAATCGAACCAGCTCCTTAGGAGGGAGCAATTGTAGGTCCTCCTCCTATAGTAGGTACGAGCCTAGGATTCTGTGTCTCCTGTGGCCTAATGCTTCACAGTTGGAGATTAAGTGTTCCATAGACTCCTCTTCATCACAGCCGAACCTGCATGATCTTGTACTAGATGACCCTATTGTGTTGAAGTGTTTATTACAGGCAAACTGACCTGTAAGTGCTCCACAGAGTAATCTGAGGCCCTTTTTATATAGGGTTAGAGCAGATTGTACTCTGTTGGCATTGAAGTTCTAAAACTTTTTGGAGCTCCAGTGTTCACTTATCTCACGGCTGTTATGCTTAGGCATGCCAGCCTTTGTAGTTTACGCAGTTTTGATATAGCAGTAGTTTGATTTCTTTTGACGCACCATACCAAAGTATATGGGGTCTCTCAAGTACAATAGGTCTCAGCATTTGGGTATGGATCCAGAAGGCCCATTTAGGGTTCAGACCCCACGATTTACCCAAGAGTTGTTTTGTTGTCCAAAGATTTTTCGTTGCCTTTTTTATTACTGAGTTGAGGTGGACCACCCAAGTGAGTTTTTTATCCAAGATAATTCCTAGGTATTTAACCTCTTCCTTTAGAGATACGTCTATTTCATTTATTGCTAGGGTGGGTATATTTAGAACCATTTCCCGGGTAAATGAGATAATAGTGGTTTCCGAAGGATTGATTGATAATCCCTCCCACTCCCAGGTTGTATTTAAGGCATCCTGTCCTTTATGGTGCTTTCGTGGTTGCCTTTAATTATTACAGAAATGTAATCTGCATTCCCTTTTGTTTTATAGCCTTTATTGTTAAGGGTTTGTACCAAATCTTCAGCTGTGGTCTATAGCAATGGCGATAGTACACTTAGGGTAACTTGCCGTAGAGACGCTGTGATTATCCTTTAGTTTAACATGTTGCTTGCCCAGTAGCTTTTCGATGATTTTCAACATGAAAGACGTAAGACTGATTGGCCTATAGGATTTGGGAGATTCAGGAAGCTTATTGCCTCAATTTGGTAGGAATAATACCTTGGCCTCCGGCCAAATCTTAGGGACATAACCCAAACTAATACTTGATCTGAATATTTGTACCACAATTTGTTTAATTTCACAGTGCCCTTGGAGAGCAGTGCTGGGGTGATTTGTAGGGTTTGATCTTGTACCTAACGATGCCAAATGGGCCGCCAATTTTATGTTTCATTTTTAGCTGATTCATAAGCCAAAAATATTTACTTAAAAGACGCGCTTATCTTCACTATAATTCCAGCCACAATAAACAATTTTGTTATGCTTATAATTATGATAATAAACTCACACAAATGTAATTGGTTTAGTGAAATAAAAAGTTACCCTCCGCAAAGTCCATCCACCTAAATGTAATGAGAACGAAGAACAAAATATTGGACAAACGAGAAGTAAATTTTTCTATGAATGCTTCCAATCCACAAATGAGATTTACAAAGCCTGTGCATCAAACTCTGTGAAATCATTTATTGAAATATTTCTATCAGCGCAGAGTACTAAACGGCAATAACACCAAACCAAGAGATGCTCCTTCGTGCAACAACTAACGAATTGCCTAACGAGCACAAAATCATTAGCCTACAGTCCATCTCCAGCCACCAACAGAACTACAGGGAGTGTGGCAATAATTTACTGCAAATCTAGTAAAACAATTGCAACTTTGCATTGCCGTACGAAAAGGGAGCGCTGAAGTAAAGCACGACAAGCCCAGCGCCGAACTATTATTTTTGCCAGAGTGGAATGTCACAGATTAGTAGCAGCAACACCTCCAACATAATCACTGATTTCCTATAAAAACACGCAATAGAGAAGGGATAGAGTAGAGCAAATGCAGTGCCATTCAAAATTAAAGGCAATGGGAGGAAGTGACGTTTGAATGAAATTTATTGACAATTCAAGAAATGGCCTTCTTATTTTTGTAGCGTACGCAATGGGAGCAACAACACTTTGTATTGCATTGCAGGCTTCCCCTCGCTGCTCTTGTGTTTTACACGCCCGTACGCATTAATGCTTTGTCAGGGGTGGGAAGCTGCATTGTGATGGCGCGGCAAGTTAAGAATGGTGTCGCGTGTGCCGCCACTAAGCTGGCCCTGCACGTAGTAGATGGTGTAACATACGGACTGCCTCATGATGAATCGAATTTCACGCATTGCCTGGAGTAAATTTCCCTTCGTATTTATGTATTTGATGTTGCATTTGCTTAAAAATACCACAAATTTGTTTTTTTTTTCTGGGCAATGAACTGATTTAGTTGCTATCCTATTTCGTGCCATTTCTGCTCTCAAAGTTATGCAATCTGCGCTCCCTTTGTGCTCCTGTATCCATTATTTTCACATGATTGCTTATTTAGGCAATACTCCTAAAATAGCCATAGTTGTTTTTGTTGTTATAACAACATAAAAGGAGGGGAAGATTTATTGAGAACGCTGCCAGAGTGACCGTCCTTGGCCGCATATATGTAAATCCGGATGAGTTCGGTAATGTGAAACAAGAGGGAAGAAGAGAGCACATATTGGTACAAGAGAGCACCCCGCACACACAAAATGCGCTATATGGATGCTGGATACTGGACGCCAGGACGCACCGCAGTTTTTTATCAGTATAACTAAAATGAAAATGAGTAGATTAAAACTTATACATATATGTAGATAGATACCGTCAACATAGACGGCATGCACGATTCATACTGATCGCTAAAGGTGCACTTCATTCGGGACCACGCACAGCCAGTGTTACTACTGAACTGGACTTGCGAAACAGTACACCTGCGTACTAAACCCTAACTCCGACCTCGGTAGCTTTAGTTTGCCCTGCGGTACCGCCGTTTAAGCATTGCATCGCAGTTAGTAACATAAATAAAGATACAGGAGCCTGATTTATAGAATTGTTTGACGCTAACGCTTTCCTTAATATGTAATCAAGGTGGATTTAATAAGGTGACAGCATTCACCCAGCTGAATTTTTCGCCGTAGGTATGGCTTACGTCAAAAGATATGCTTTGTTTGTATGTATTGGTATGTTTACATTCGTATGTTTACATTTGCTTGCTGATTTTGACATGATGCTTGCACCAAACGCAACAACAAATACATGTAGGGTTTTACTTATATGTTTTTGCTGTCACCTGTAATAAATTCGCCTTGTATGTAATCAAAATATTTTACACATGGTAATTGAGTACTGGGATAAGCTGTCATATGCGCCTTAATTTAGCTGTAAATTTTACTTACCGTTATCCACGCTTTGCTTTGCCTTTGATGCCAGCGAAATTTATGTCACAAAAGTTAGTATACAGCAAACGATTGTTCAGTTAGCATAACATTTATTTTTACGTATTGATAAAAAAGTGAATGCTATTCAAAGGAAATAATTAAAGTGAGTATAAAAATTTAGGAAAGTACGTTTTGTATTAATTTTTGCGACATTTTTAGTAATGGCATCAAGAGGAAAAGAACTTTCTGATGATTTAAAAAAACTGATTATAAAATATCACAAGGAACATAGATCGGAGTTTTGCTACAGTTCAAAATATTGTGAATCAATATAAAAGTGCGGGAAGCACCACTAATAAAGAGTGTTGTAGGCGTCCGCCGCTCTTAAGTCCCAGAGAAAAAAGCTTAGTCGTACGGAAAATCAGGACAAACCCCAAAATAAGTGTCCCCAAATTGAAATCTGAAGTTAAAAATGAGCCTGGAAAACAATTTAGTACCCAAACTATTCGCCGGGTTTTGCATAGAGCCCTTCGTGAGTAGTGTCAATCGGAGTAAACGGATTTCATTCGCAAAAGATCATGAAAAATATGACCAAACGTTTTGGAACCAAATCATATTTTCTGATGAGTGTAAGTTCAGTATCTGTGGATCTGATGACCGTGAAAAAGTTTGGAGAAAAGTTAACGTGGAATTGGATCCAAACAATATGACCGGCACTGTGTAGCATGGAGGCGGCCCTGTAATGGTTTGGGGATGTATGGCTGCGAACAGGGTTGGAAACTTGGTATTTACCGAAAATATTATGGACCGATATGGTTATTTAAATATTTTGAAAAATAATTTGAAAGAAAACGCTACGAAATTAGGCCTTGGATGAACGTTTATCTTACAGCAGGATAATGACCCCAAGCACACATCCAACATTGTAAGAGAGTGGCTGTTATACAATATGCGAAAACAGCTGAAAACACCGCCACATTCCTCGGATACCAACCCAATCGAACATTTATGGAAATATTTAAAGCGACAAATACGTAAACTTTCGATTAGAAATAAGGAACAACTGAAAAACGTCCTTCAAGAGGAATGGAATAAAATACCACCAGCTGTAACTGAAAACTTGGTGAAATCAATGCCATCACAACTTAAAGCGATTGTAAAGGTGAATGGTTATCCTACCAAATACTAGGATTTGATTTTAATTATGTTTTTGATTTCACAAATTAATAATGTGATGAACTGTATACTTACTTCTGAGACATGAATTTTTATAAAGTTTAATAATAAAAGCTATAATTTTGTTCCTTTTTAAAATTTTGTCATTATTTGGATTAAATATGATTTTTGTATTTCATTCATGTAAATAAAACACAATTTTGTTATCACTTAGGTTGTTTGAAGGAATCGATTGGGGGAAAATTGAAAACGTGTCCGGTGTATACTTACTTCTGTTACTAACTGTATATGTTTCTGTTGCTGTCTACCCTTCATTACTTGTTTGTCTTCTTTGTTTACTGCGTTCCCATTCTTTTTCCGCAGTTCCTGTAACACATTTGCGGCCCATTCTCTCATCTTTGCCCACACCAACGCCATGTGATTTGCAATGTTGCCTGGGGTTATTCTTTCTTTTATCATTTCTTCAATCGACGTTCTTTCAGATGCGTATCTTGGGCAGTAGAAGAAGATATGTTTCTCGTTCTCACTATTGTTGAAGCAGAACGAACAGTCTGCTGCATCCTCGTGGCCGAGTCTTTGACGTTACTCTCTGTAGCATCCATGGCCCGTCAGGAACTGTGTGAGGTGGTAATCCGTGTCACCATGTCTTCTCTCAACCCATGCCTGCACGCTTCAGATGAGTTTATGCGTCCACCTCCCTATTGTTGCAAGTTTATAGCGATTTTGCCACTCATTTACGCTCTCCTGTCTTTCCTCCTTGCGCTCTTCCGCCGATAGTCGTCTGTTTAGGCCTTTGGCTTTGTCGTAGACTCTACACAGTTCAGAGGTCATTATATCTGGTGGCATGATACCCGATATGACCTATACTGTTTCATACGACACTGTCCTGAAAGCACAGGCACTTAGTCGAAAAACTATTTCCGCCTTCTTCGCGTATGTTTCTTGTATTACGGCTTTCTCCCTTATGGATGCTGCATACATGAGTGTAGACTGGGTAACTTTAGCCGGCAGCGCTCTTCTGCTCTGAGTGAGACCACCGATGTTGGCCATAATCCTTGACAGTGCCGCCGTCACCATGGCTGCCTTTCCGCATGATTTTTTAATGTGCTCCTTGAAGCTCAGTCGAGCATCGATCATAACACCCAAATATCTTAGTGCCTCTGGTGTTGTGATATGTATATGTGTGTATGTATGTGTGTGTATGTCTCTTCGAGGGTTGTCATCTTGTCCTCATGGGTCTCAATAAGTGCAATGATCCCGAGATTGATGCCTTCCAAGCCGATAAGGTCGCGAGTGAGCATCGAAGCTAAGAACAATCCATATAACCCAATTCTACTGCAAGGCAGAATGTAGCGTCTATCCACAGGTTAGTGGGGGGCCACAGTGAGCGTGTTTGTCTTGTATCAAGCGACTCGCCTTACAAACGTGCGTCAATGGTATGTCCATAAGACAAGTAGTAGATGTAGGCTAGCAAAGGTAGCAGCCCAACCATTAGACTAGAAAACTTGGGCTAACCTCCCATCTTTAAACTGATTACTGAAATCGGAAGATCTGGCCCTCCCGCTGCTAATCAGTAGAAGATGGTTCCCAAAAAGAGGCCTTTATAACCACTTCAACCAGTTCAAGGGCGATCCAATAAAAATAGCTTCATGAGTTCTATAGAATAGCGGCTGCCATTCGGAGGTGGCGTAAAAATTTAGGCCTCATTTGTGGAACAACATCAACAACGCCAAAAATAGGAGGAGGAGCTCGGCCAAACACACCCAAAAAGGGTGACGCGCCAATTATTTCTCTGGCCTAGTGAACCGAGAATTCTAAGGGAGGAACAGAAACTTGTAACTAAGTCGGATTTTTCGCAACGATGCCTACGATCGGTAGGTACACTTGACATCTGTTATTGCGCGCACTTTATATTTATAGGTGAAAATTAAGATTATTATTTTTTATCTATTTATTTTATCTAAAGAAAAAAGATATTTAAAAAGATTTTTATTCTCAAACAAAACCCTTTGTGTGACACTGGGGTCAAATTACTATACTCTGAATATCCATGGTGAAAAGATTTTTAGAGGTGTACTACCTAGCAGACCGTTATTCGGCTCTGAGCGAATTTGACATGTTTGCCGACATCATTCGTTTTGTGTATCACAAAATTTAGCTTTAGCTTAGTGAAACACAAAACGAATGACGTAGAATCCAAAGTTCCCTTCAAAATTTTTTTTTCACCATACCTAACGAACAAACCTAGTATCAATATCTATATATCTGCTAAAAATCGTATGTATAGTCCTGCTTTCTGCACAGGCTAGGGACATAGTCAACTGAAGAAGTCCCAACACATCTACTTGTCGAATGTGTTGCTATAAGGAGAAGAAGAATCAGATATCTCGCCCAGATTCAGCCGGCAGAAAGCCACATATGCTCAGCTCATCCCGGCCATTTGGCCAATAGCTGTGATGAACAAGAAATTTGTGATTGGAACTTCGGCGGAACCACGTCACAAGGGGTATTCGGCAGCCGAATTCCGACGCTCATTTCACATGTATTCACACACTCGTCCAATCAGTCGATGTCCGATGTTGCTAGCAACAATGAACGAAGGCTATGTTGATTTTTTTTGCGTATATCACTAACACAATCTCCCCTGCTACGTCAGCCAATCACTTTATTCCTTCAAAATCGCTGAGAGCCAGTTAACGGTCTGCCTTCTCTACAACGTAAGTACAACTGCTTTCACGCTTGCTCTTCACGTTGTGATTATCGCTTCACTGAAAAAAACAAGTGTGCGTAGTAATTAAGGGGTTAGGTGGGTTTGAAAATTTCAAAAAATCGATTTTTTTTTTGTCTTATTAAATAGTATAATATGTTTAAAATATTCTCCTAAAATTTCAAATTGATCCGAGTAAAATTCTACGAGATAGACCCTTCAGAAGTTCCGCCCATCAGGCCATGTCAGTGCAGCGTTTCATTTTTAAACGCGTTTATCTCAAAACTCGATTTTTTAAGTCGGTGGACACGATTTCTCGAAAAGTTATGAAGCGATTTTGTTCAAATTTTGCACACATCTTTGGAATAACATTATCAAGTTATTGAACGAAGGATTTTTTTTTTTATTACAACTAATTTTTTCGAGCCAACACATGACGAAAATTTGACCAAAAAATGTGTTTTTTTGTTCAAAGTCTGTCAAAAATTCAAATTAAATTATTTTTTTTTCCTTCGTCCAGTAACGAGATTTACTAACGAAATATTTTTGGTTTTTTGATTTTAGATGAACCAATAATGAGTTATGCTGCCCACGGCAAGAGCATTTTTTTGTGAGACGTTAAGGGAGATGAGGTACCAACGGCTGAGTTTTCGGAATTTTTAAATAAAAATTTCACAAAATACTATTTAAATATGTATCTTTGATATGCTGAATTGTTTAAATAAAATATATGATTGTATATATTAAAAAAAAATAGTAAAAATACCCTTTTTTTGAACCTCTGTAACCCACCTAACCCCTTAAACAATGGCAAAATATAGGGTTTTTCAGTAAGAGCGCTTTAACTTTTGAACTTTTTTGAATAAAACACAAACTTTTTTAACTAATTTTTTTTTTATTATCGAGTTTGAACATATACATTTAAGTATGAAATTCGATTTCTTTTGCATGACCACCGCGTGCACGTTTTACGAAGTCCAATCGTTGAACCCAATTTTCGACCACTCTTTTGCATAAATCGGCCGAAATTCCAGCAATTTCGCGTTCAATATTGGCTCTGAGCTCACAAATCGTCGCCGGCTTGTTACTGTAGGCCAATGACTTCACATAACCCCAAAACGGGACGGCTTGTTAAATGGACCGTAAAATGGCCGTAATGCTCTTAAAGTAGCAGCAACAGAACGATTATTTTCATAAAAAATTTGCACGATTTGCAATCGTTGCTCAAGTGTGTAGCGTTCCATGATGAAATGTATAGGGGAGGGGGCCCAGTTGTGACGCGGGTTTTGAAAAAAATTAAAATTTTTTCCTCAGTTCCGCAAATTGAAAAATGAAGAAGTTTAACATTTAACTATTAACCAAACGCAACTTTTCTCCAAAGAAAGTATGTTTATTTGAGTTACTCAAAAAATTTTGGAACACATTTTTTCAGCATAACTTTTTTTAGGACAAAAAAAAAAGTGGCCCAGTTGTGACGCACCTCAAGAAATTTACTGGAAATGAGAAAATATGAAAGGAATGTCACACCAATTGTTGTGATTTAATGATTTATTTATTTTGAAGGCTTTCAATGGCAAAAATAATGAAAAATACAAAAGAAAATGTCCTTCAATGGCCATAAATGACAACGATTTTTATTCATCATCGTCATCTAAATATTCCTAGTCGTCGTCCACGTCACTTTCGCAGTGTTTGCAAGTGAAATAACTTGCCTGCATGTTGGCGCACTTCAAATGAACTGAACGCTTGCATACGTTGCAATTGATCTCCTCTTTTTTTTAAACAACAACAAAAATATAGGAATTCGGCAGTTCTATATGATCGTAGTGCAAAAAAAAAGTGCGTCATAACTGGGCCACCCGCTGAGTCACAACCGGGTCACGATGCTATTTTGTGTATGACAAGCAAGTTTTTTATAGACACCACATAATCACATAAATCCATATAGAATCACAAAATATACGGCAAATACAATATTTTGATGCATTACACTCGCCTTTTCACTGTTAATTTCACAAAATTTTGGTACTTTGAAAAAAATCAAAATAACTTTTTCGCACGATTTTCAACACGATGTTTGGTGCGTGTATACACAATGCGACTACTAACGTTGGTGTCTGCACAAAAACTGCTGAACGTCAAACGAACATGATTGGCAGGGCTCAAACTGTCATTTTCATACCGCATGTCAGAAATATTTAGCTGCGTCACAACTGGGCCTGCGTCACAACTGGGCCCCCTCCCCTACTAATGAAGTATACAAATGACAAGCAAAAAATAAAAAATATTGCGTCGTACGCCCTCCCTATCGGAAAAAAGTTTATGCGCACCTATTGAAAACCCTATATATACCTTTTCATTATGCAAAAATGTAATTTAATTACAGAGATAGAAAAAATAAATTGCCAATAAATATGGAGTATCATCATCTTCATCATCAAAATTATTATATAAAATGTAGCAAAGTCATACACCATCAAGATTTTCACAGAAATCGCCCCGCTAGATGGCGCTGGGGTAGAGATGTTTAGAGAAGTCGTATTTATGATGGAGTTCGACTCGTACTCAGTATATATTTGAACTACATTAGGAAAAATGTTTGCAACAAAAATAGGGTTTTTTATTTTTATGTTTACTAAACTTCTAAGAAACTTCAAAACTTGCTGATTTCACGTAATGAAATATTAGGGGAACCAGAATGTAATGTCGTTTTTTACAGTAAATAAATTTCTTAAAAGTTTTTTTTTAGTCAAAGATGTAATCACCCTCGTTGGCAACAACCTTTTATCATTCATTTAATGTGCAAATTTGGCCGATCGATAAAATTCTATTGGGTTTTCAGTAAAATATCTGGAGATGGCATTTTTCATATCAAACAAATTTTGAATTTTTTTGTTTGTTAGGAAATGTTGCAAGGAACAAAATAAATGGAAACCCGTTCCAGTATCTTTCATCCCAATCCATTAATTTTTTCCAGGGTCCGGCACTCAAAGTGTAACCAATTAAAAAGGCCATAAATTTAGTTTAGAAAATTACTTTTTTTCAATTGAAAGTAACAAATGTGTGAAAATAATACAAAATTAAGAATCAATTTACTTTTGCTCGATATGACCATATTTTGCCTTGACTTGACGGTCCAGAAACGAATCGCAAGCTACCCCAATGTGACTTGCAAGTATTTTGTCCCACTCGCGGACAGTGGCCTCGAGATTGGTGAATCTTTTAGTTCGGACCTTTCTCTACAAAATGGCCCAAAGAGAATAATCCATTAGAGTCGCGTCTGGTGTGTGGATGTTGTGAAGTTCGGAACGTTGTTTTTTAGCCATTCTTGGTTCACTCGAGCTTTGTGAGACGGTGCCGAGTACTGTTCAAACCTCCATGGGCTGTCACCGAAATGCTTGTCTGCCCACGGCTTCCAAGCAATCTCTAGAAAACTGTCCCAATAATATTTCACATTTACCTTGTCGCAAGGCTGGATGAAAGGGATGGAGAGCGCCCATCTGCGGTTACAGCCCCCCAAACCATTGGCCAACTCCTTCGCTCTCTCAAGTCCGACTTGTTGCTGCTTTGGTGTGAGATCATGGGCCTTTTGGATCTTGTAAGGTTCGACTTTGAGAAAATTTTTCAGTATGCGGCGGATGCTACGGTCAGATATTTTCAGTTCTTTCGCCATTTGATTGGCATTTCATCGGGGATTTCGCTCAAGTCGCTTCTTCACTTTTTGAACCACTTCACGTGACGGCGCAGTCTTTTGATGACCACCTCCATGACGTTTCGCGAAGCTACTAGTATCATTGTAACGAATAATGGTGCGGTAAACAAAAACTTTATTTACTTTAAGGTACATCAGCTGTGCGAGCGGCCTGAAGCTGGTTACATTTCGAGTGCCGGACCCAGTATTGATAATTGCTGGATGCTTTTCAATTAATGATTGATTTCCTCGATCTAATTGTTCAGAATAAAATAAACGATTCCGCGAATAAACCGCGAAACACCAAAACGCACGTTTTTCCAATGTAAACCTGGCTTAGCAATTCTTCGTTGAGGTCCATTCGGACAGAGCCACTACCTTTTGCGTTTTAGATTAGCATTCAGCACTCATTCTTCATCTTCAGTGACCAAGCAACGAAAGAACGGTTCTATATTCTAGCGCTGAAGCAATAAATTGCATGTCGTAGATCGGTTAGCTCCGTTTTCTTCAGACAGATTATGTGGAACCCAAACAATTTGTTGTAAAAGAGTATTTGACAGTTCCTTAAGTGGTTATATATAGTTAGAAGGCCGAAAAAAACGAATTTTCCAGAATTTTTTCTGAGAAAATTTTTAAATTTATTGATCTAAAAATTTGTACACATATTATGTTACCTTTAACTGTATGTTAAGACTTAGTATTAGTAAAAATATTTATTTGGAAAGGAGCTACAGTTGATCTCCGGGAGCTCCTCGCAAAAAACACATTTTGCGGTGACCACTATATCTCTGAACTGGATCCTCTTAAATTAAAAAACCAAACAGGTTTCGTTAAAGTAATGTTAAATCTAATAATTAATCGAAGTAATAAGCAAAATTAATATTTTGAAAAAATTGCGGTTTCTCAAAAAAAAAAAAAATATTTTTGACCAAAATGTCGGCCTTAAATTGTTTATAAAAAAAATATATATCGATAAGAAAACACCTTCGATTAATTACTAAAAAATATATTTAAGAAGCTCGTGTTAAAATTTGAAACTAATCGGATTAGCCGTTTTCGAGTAATGTTGGTCACCGACTTTAAAAAAACCGTTTTAAGAAAAACGCCTTCAAAGTTTGAAAACCACTTTCAAGCACTCTGAAATGCCTTTTCAAATTTTTCTTGTAACTTCGAAAATATTCACCGGAACGATGTTAAATTTTCTGTGGGTATTCTTAAATATATGCACATTAAGAAAAAAGAAATTTAAAAAAATCGACTTTTTGAAAATTAAGAAAAACAAAATCAATTTTTTGAAAATTAAGAAAAAAAATAAAAAAAAAATCGATTGTTTGAAAATTCTAATGCATATAACTCCTTAAAAGAGTATTTGACAGTTCCTCCATTATATGACACCGATTTCCTTCCACTTCCTCCCGTAATACGGCATTGCTCTTCCTGATCCATGTGAGTCGAAGAGGTCGAAACGACCAGATTTGAGCTTAGAGAACAAACGAACAGCTAAGGCCCTTAGGTAACTATCACAAAAGTTTTTGGTAGCAACTCCTGCATTACTTCCCTGGTGAAACTCCAAAAGCATGCAGTGGCGCGTATGAAGCTCTTCTGGTATTTGGCTAGCCATTTCACTCAAAATGGCGAAAGAAAATTTAGAGTTAAGTCAAGTCACTTTAACTTAGAAATGTCTCTAGTCTGTCGCGATTTTTAACTACGCAATGAACTCATAAACGGTGAAGATGCATTGACATGCGTAGTAACGACATTACTTTTCGTTCCCCATAAAATAATTCAGTTTAAATATTTTTTTAATTAATCTTCCATTGAGTTCGAAAAAAAAATGTTTTCTTCGAGCAACCTTTTTTTATTTAATTTTAATAGCTAACTATTTTACAATTATTATTTTTTAATTGATCTCACTCTTTAGTTTAGTTAGTTAATTAACATCAATAAAAACTTACAGAGCGTGGAATGTTTGTTAAAAGAAATAAAGTTACGAAGCGAATTCAAATTTTTAAAATGCAATAATAACAATCAAGGCGAATCTATTAAAGGTGGTGTTGGTAAATCAGCTGATTTTTTTTTCTTTCGCCGTGTCCATGTGGCTGTCAGCTCAATACGAAACAAGGCAAATTCATTATTTGTTTTCTAGTTTCTCAATACTTTTGCTTTGACAATCAAACGTACAGAACATTTTTGTTGGTCTAGTGCCACCACCTTCAATGAATGCGCCTTCATAACAATAATTATATATTTTTACCAATATTGCTGAGCCGAACTAACAAACGAAACTTAAAATTTTTTTTTTTGTACAATTTTTGTATCACTAAATCTGAATATGTTTATGTATGTGCACGCATATGTATGTAAGCACTTATTATTATTTTTATTTATTTTTCATATTTTAGTGTTTAACTTAGCTTTATTTATTATGCATATTAAAAAAAAAATTTTTTTAGTTGAAAAACCTAACATGGCGTATGTACCATCAACATAAACTTAATTTTTTTTTTATTACAAATTTTGACGATAATTCAATACAAAGTTAAGATTTGCTGCTTCAATAAATTTTATTACATTAAAGATTTGTATGATATGAGAAAATAGTGTCTGCCAAAGTTAAAGTTAGGAGCAAAAATAATTGTATCCTCCAACTGTGTGATGACTTCTGTTGCACCGTGTATAAACTTAAGAGGTTAGTGGTAGTCAGAATTTTATAAAAAAATTTTTTCATTTTTTTTTAAGTATAATATCTTAAAAATATTATGTGAAAATTTGAAGTGAGCTCAACAAATGCGTTTTTGTCAAAACTATGTTTTTTAAGTGGTGATCACTGTGACTTTTAAAGCAATTGACTAGCAAAAAAAATTATTGAAAATCATCATTTTTTCGGGCATCTGACTACCCCTAACCACTTAACTCACAAAAAATTCAATACAAATTGCGGCAGGCGCAATAGTAATTTTATTGGATTTAAAGAAACAAAGCGCATGAGGTTTTTTTTATGTAAAATTTGTGAGTTGATATTTTTTGTACCTTAAATATGGATTTTTCAATTTTTATACATACATACACACATACACAATATTTTTAAATATTTTTTTTTTTAATTTTTTTTAAATATTTTTGTTTTATATTATTTCCTTAATATATATTTTTTAATATTTTTCTTTTGTTTTTAATAACATATTTATATGTAACACGCATCAGTTCGTTGTGTCATCGCTGCATTTTATGTAAAAAATGTGAAGCTCAATGCATACTTTTTTATTTATTTTTTAATTTATTCATTTTTACATTTATTTTTCAATTCATTTATTTTGTTATTTATTTTTTAATTTTTTTACTTTTACATTTATTTTAATTTATTTATATTTATATTTTAATTCATTTATTTTTATATATTTTTTAAATTTATTTATTTTTATAGTTATTTCTAATTAATTTATTTTTATATTTCGTTTTTTAATTTATTCATTTTTATATTTATTTTTTAATTTCTTTATTTTTATATTAATTTTTTAATTTATCTATTTTCATATTTATTTTTTAATTCATTTATTTTTTAATTTATTTATTGTTTAATTTACTTATTTTTATATTTATTTTTCAATTTATTCATTTTTGTATTTATTTTTCAATATATTTATTTTTATATTTCTTTTTAAATTTATATTATTTTTATTTAATATTTTTAATTTATTTATTTTTATAATTCCACCATAGATGTTAAATAATGATTAGATAATGCTAATGATTGCTAATTAGCCTTCTTTTGTGAAATTCTCTAATTCATTAAACAATTAGAATTAGTTCAACTAATTCCCATTAGATAATTGAAATTTTTATTCCAATGGTAAAACTAATTGCAATTAGTTGCCATTAGCAAAAAAAATTGGTTGACCTTTACAATTAGAAATCTAATTGACTTCTGCTAATGCAATTAGATATACAATTAGTTAATTCTAATTCGAGCTAATTAAATATCTAATTGCATTAGCAGAAGTCAATTAGATTTCTAATTGTAAAGGTAAACCAATTTTTTTTGCTAATGGCAACTAATTGCAATTATTTTTACCATTGGAATAAAAATTTCAATTATCTAATGGGAATTAGTTGAACTCATTCTAATTGTTTGATGAATTAGAAAATATAAACCAATTGCATCAATTGCTAATTCTAATTGGAACTTAACATGTATGAATTCCACAAACGTCTCTTACTTGTTCGCTTTTTATTGTTTAAATTTAATTTTTTTATATTGAACCCATTCACATTTTTTGCCAGCATGTTTTTTGATGCGTGTTCAAAAAACCTAAGAGACTAAAACAAAAAATACATTGATGCCTTTTAATAAATTTAATGCAAACATAAAAAAAAATTAAATGTAAAAGCTCTTCTGGGCATCAACTAGTGGCCATTTTGCACATAAAATCAGCTTACATGGAAACGCAACGACTGCAATACTTTTGAAATACCTAAATATTTTTCGCTTACATATTCTTTGGACAATCGCACAATTAGTCAATAATTATTTGATATTATTCGTAAACGGTAGCTTTTGTTGCTAAAAATGATTATTCAATTTTTAAATAAGCCTTAATTTTACGAAAAAACAAATTTTATTTATTTATTTATTTTTATGTACAAACTCTGATATGATTTAGAGTGTTTAAGGTTAAAAAATTAATTATATGAAATATTTTTTGTAAAACTAGGCGTGTTGATTTTGATTTGTTAAAGATTTTTTTTTTTTTTTTTTAATTTAGTCACACTAGAAATAAATGCCTTATTTAGACTACAAGCCCAAAACATAATAATACCAAATAAAAAACATAAATATAGAAATAGTAATATCAATAAGGAGCAAAAATACTTAGCAGGAATTTAAAAATGAGACGAACCTAACCTTAAAAAAAAATCTTAACCAAACCTGCACCACTTAAACTTCTAAACTAAGCGCTGCTTGTTGCTTAGCGCAGCGATGCACATTAGCGTTGATTTTATCAATAAACGAAAAAAACAAAATGTTTTGCGTTTTTACAACAATCTCGCGGTGCACCTCTGGTGGAACTTTTAAATTCCATCGCTCATAATCAGCTTTTCTATTCATTCCCTACGCCCACGCATTCATAGATTATTGAACAATAAATTTAAAATAAGTTTAGGTAATTTTTTGAGCTAGTACTGCTTAATTTTTTGATTTTCGCTTCATAAACTCGATTTTTTTTTGTTTTAGTACTTTCACACAGTAATTTAATTCTAGATTCGAATATATTTATAGCCGGCCAAATATCATCACTTTAGCAGCATCCTCTAAAAATTTTTAGGAAATATTCTATACTGTACAACAACAACAATATTTCTCTCGGTAGCATAGCCCCAACTGTCATGGGATTGCACGAAATTCATTCCGAGAGTCCTTTGAAAAGTCCGTGCGTAATCAGTTGCCACTACTGACGCATATCGAGGTTTTGTTTAGTAAGTAGCATCTCTTAGCAGAACACACACCAAGTTTCAGCCAAATCGGTATATTTCTTTGTGTTTGGCATTCGTTTGAATCGAGAAAGTCGAGTAATTTAAAAAAAAAACCAAAAATGGATGAAAAAGAATTTCGTGTGTGGAATTTCACGCCTAAGCAGTTGTGGTGGTCGCATAATTAATGGAAATTGGGCTCCAACTCGTTTCACATCTCACCTATTCTCCAGACTCGGCTCGCTCGGACTACTATTTGTTGCCCAATTTGAAGCAATGGCAGGCGGGAAAAAGATTTTGTTCAAACGAGGTGGTACAAACGAGGTGGCACAAACGACTGGCTGTTTTTCAGACTTGCACAAATTCTATAATTCGGTAGCGACACACAACAGCGACAACAAACTTGAAAAGCGTTGGATGAAGTGTAAAAGCCTAAAAGAAGACTATGTCGAAAAATAAAAAAAAGGATTACCCCAAAAAATTAAGCAGTTCTTATGTTTTGCATGTACTTTTCAAACGACACTCGTATTTTTTGCTTTTTTACTAAGCCTACATCGAGGTAAAAAGGATTGACCCCAAAAAATGAAGCAGTTTTTATTTTTGCACTGACTTTTCAAACGCCACTCGTATTGTCTGCTTTCTTACTCAGTCTGTATCGACTAAACTGCAAAGTAGTTTACCATTTATGTTGTTGTAATGTCCCCAGAACACGTTTGGTAAATGAGATTTTGATGCACACAAAACTGGGTTGTTATTTTTGTTGTAACAGCGCAATCAATTCCCCCATAAATGTCTAGGGAGTGCTGCTGAAAAAACAATGCCTGGCCGGATATACATACAGACCTACTTAAATTAATTTGGGTTGTTCCGGTAACGCAGACCCCGACTATCGAGGGAACGAAACGCCGCATAACGAACAAATGCATTCAACTAAATACAAATAACTTTTAGAATTACTAAATCTCACTCGCTCACAAAACTCTTCCACACAAAACTCTCACCTAAAACTAACTATTCTCATTTACAAATTAATCTGTAAATCTAATTTCCGTATAATATCTTTAGCCTTATTGAGGCTAGCCGGTCCATGTGTGTTTGTCGTTGCCATCTTGTACAAATCAGCCATATATTTCTCGATATTGTCCATTGTTGCGCCATTCGGCTGCGTAGGTATGGACAAGCTGGACAACGCATGCGCCAACTTCGCCTTGAACTTATCCAAATACAATTCGAGCAAACGATTCTTCTCCGCTAGTTCGTCATTTTCGTTGGTCATTTTCTCCACACCAAATTTCATATTCTCCACATGTTTCTCCAGCACAGCATTCTGTTGCTCCACATCTGTTTTGGATTTGCGTAGCGTACGCAATTCCATATCGAAAACTTTATTATGTTCCAGAAATTCATTGGTAAAAATTGGAATTTCGCCGGGTGTTGCGGCTGTTGCGGCTAAGAGTGATGCTGCAGAATTAGCGCTTGTTGTTGCTGTTGTTGTTGAGTTGCTATTGTGATTACTGCTGGAGGTGGAATTGTGGTTGTTACTGTTGTTGTTGTTTGTGTTAGCGTAAGCGGTGTTGTTGTTGCTATTGCTACTATGTTTGCCGCCTGTCTTGGGTGGTGTTGGTGTGCGCTTACGTCTCGGCTTATTGTCCACGGTTGTGGCAGCTGGAGTCGGCGAGTTATCCTTTTCCGAGCTGTGGCGTGTTTTATCTTTGCTGACGGCTGTGGTGGCATTTGGCTCCTTATTCGGTGATTTGATGTTTCCAATCGACTGTGATTTCTCCTTCAACACCGGTTTTCCAGCTTCGCCGGGACTTTTGCTTTTTTGTTTATCCTTGGCCAGCTCGCAGGCCAACACATCGGGCCGCTCTTTAAGGAATGTGTCCAGTTCGGCGAGATAGCTGGAAGGTAGAACAGAGATGATGGGTTAGATAACGATAAATAACTGTATTAGTTATTAAGAAAAAAAACTATTAATTATTAAAAATTTAGTATAATTAAAATTTTTAATTTTTATACTTATGAATAAAAAATTTTATATTTATAAAAACAAATTAGATTAATTATAAAAAATTTATTATATAAAATTGTATACATTCCTGCCCATTCAATTATAAAAGCAATGCAAACAGTGAAAAATGAAACATAAATATTCACTTGTCTGTATGTATTTTGTTATTTACCATGCATATACAATTTTTTTTTTAATTTTAACAAACAGGCTTTGTTGGTTATTTGATCGCTTCGCTCTGGGAATTTTGCCTTTGCCTCCCAAGAGGCGTCTGCTATAGATAAAAGCTTTTTCTCCTATTTTATGTGCATCTCGCACTCGGTTACTACTGAATATTAGTCACGCAGAAACGCATTCGGCCGCCTTAAAGGGCATAAACATTCACCATGCGCGTAGGGGGAATGCTTCTTAAGGGGTTACATACGCCAGGAATCTTCAAAAAATCGATTTTTTTTTTCGATATTTCAAAAGCACAGTATCTTGAGAATATACT
Organism: Anastrepha fraterculus; assembly: GCA_037575425.1. Taxonomy (NCBI): domain Eukaryota; kingdom Metazoa; phylum Arthropoda; class Insecta; order Diptera; family Tephritidae; genus Anastrepha; species Anastrepha fraterculus. The sequence continues at coordinate 196,967 of JAYXIM010030890.1, forward strand.
GTGATATTTATTGCGGAAACTCTCAATATTATAGCTTCTAGGTAGCGAGCGATCCCAGTGCTCCTGTACTAACTTTAAACTCGTTTTTCTCGAAACTACTTTTTCCGGCACTATCGGCATGATAACTCATACAGTTTCTAATATTTTTTGATGCGGTTTTTTTTAAATATTCGGAAGTGTTTTCTTTAGAGCCTGCCAAGATGGATTTTTGATATTTTTATTAAAAAATTTTATAAACATATTAAAGTGTGACATTTATGACGTAAAACGCATACTTTTTTTAAAATGCCATAAATTGCAAAATTTTGCGAAATTCAAAAATCCGGCTCGACAGACTATAACTACAACTTTATTTTACAAGATTTTTTTTTCTACTTTTTACAGATCCATCATCATTTCAAGGAGAAATTATGCAGACCGTGGAACAACTTTTTTTTCATTGTAGTTTGGGTCACGTGATTTTTTATATATAATACTAATTTTTGTAAAAAAAAAATGTAAATAAATTTTTTTATAAAATTTAAATACATTTTTTTATAAAATTTAAATAAACTTTTTTATAAAATTTAAGTACTAATTAACAGTATATAGAATTTTTTATATTTATTGTATTTCCATTGTTATCCCTTCTAAAAACAGTTTTTCTTTTACTGCATTTTTGGCGCTGCTGGACGTATTTAACCCCTCAATACTACAAAAAATATAATCGCGTCACTGCATTTGTGACTAATTTTACGCAAGTATAGATAAGAAAACTAACAATTGGGCGTACATAAATATCGAATTTCTCATTGCACCTATTGAATACATTCAATAGCTATGTTAAAAAGAGTATCATATTATTCAAATTTCAACATTCAAATTTTCCCCTTCAATAATTACAAAAAACCCCTGCAAACCAACGTTCACCAGTTTTTCCAATTTCACCAACACATTCACTCAATTTTTCCAATAATACCCACACAATCACATTTAATTCTTTTGTCATTTTCGATGGGTTATACATATATTTATCTCATAATTTTCGTGAATAC